>OMLC01081869.1:0-14273 GCA_900302585.1 Regalecus glesne
TTAGTTGACCTGATGTGTGTGTGTGTGTGTGTGTGTGTGTGTGTGTGTGTGTGTGTGTGTGTGTGTGTGTGTGTGTGTGTGTGTGTGTGTGTGTGTGTGTGTGTGTGTGTGTGTGTGTGTGTGTGTGTGTGTGTGTGTGTGTTTGTGTGTGTGTGTGTATGTGTACATGCAAGTCCCACTGGGTAATGTGATGTGTCTCGTGCAGTTGTTAGAGGGAAGATGCATGCTTGTTTCCTGCTTGCCTGGTTTCTAACCTCTTGCTTACAGCTTGCTGCACCCACACAACTCCCACTGGGTGACGTGATGTGTCTTGTGCAGTAGTTAGAGGGTAGCTGCAGCTTGTTGCACCCACTGTTCATGTGGTAAACAAAGAAGAACTCCAGTGCATACGTCTTCCCCACTAGTACATAGCCTCTCTTTTATTAAGATCTCTGCTAGGCCTCTTCATGGCCACACACAATAACTGGGAGCCTTGCAGCCTTTAGGTAACTTGGTTAAAACCTTTTTGTGTAGGTCTTTGGCTCTGACTATTGTGTTACACTGTTGACGAGGAGAGATGTCTTCATCAGACTCAATGGAATACCAGCAACCAAGCCAGTGGAGATTCCAGATAAGAAATTTGCAAATTGGACACGTGTATTTCAACGCTCCTATGACAGGTAAGGAAACCAAGAGTTAGAAACAGGGCCCTCCATCAACCAAGGGGTAAAGGGGATCTGTCATTCCCTTGCTGAGCAGCCCATGGTTAGACCTTTCACTCAAAACCTGGATTAAGCGGGTTAAGTCCTTTGGACACAAGAAGCCATACTCACTGATTCACTAAGTTGCATGTGATCCATCTTTCAACCCAAACAGGTAGGATACAGGATTCAAGAGCACAGAGCAACAGTGAGTTCTGAGCATTTACTTGGAGTTCTTTGGGAAATCCTTACTTAAAAGAATTCAATCATTGAGGGAGCAATATGGATTGGCCGACCAGTTTTTTTATTCTTACAGCTGAGACAACATATTAATATAATACTTAATAAAGATGATCTGGGGAAATCAAGATCCAGATCAGGCATGTTGAGAGGCCTTTTTTATGTCACGATTAGTCCCCACGTTGTGGAAGTGGACACGGACTTAGATGGAGCTTGGGGGGATAAAGGCCAGATGCCCTTCCTGAGTCCCTGTGGTGGGTTCGAACCTTCAGCCTCTAGCTCATCAGTTCCCGAAGCAAGTACCACTGAGCTACCGGAATCCAGATCAGGTATATTAAGAGTTTTTATCTAAGCTTACAGAGATGACCTAGGTCTCAGAACAAGTTCTAAACTATACAAAAGCCTTCAAGAGCTAAGCAGGGTGAACACATCTCACATAAGAGAAAGTTGGAAAACAAGTGAAAAACAATGGAAAAAACAACTCAATACCTTGGAGAATCTTTAATTGGAATAAGATGTTAGATATTGTATAACACCAGCTCATAAACAGGACAATGGGAAGCAGACAGTGTGCTAGAGAGGCTGTGGAACTGTGAGAACAAACTATTACCATGTGTTCTGAGAATGCTCCAGGATTCAAAGCTACTTGAAGGCAACCAGAGAATGTGGGGAATAGTCGTGACACGTAAAAATGGTCCACATGTTCAGAATAATGCTGGTTGCCATTTAAAAAGGCCATCATGGGAAAATGGTTATCTCAACAAACACCCACAACAGCAGAATGATTTAATGTGACACATGACATTTTTAATGGAAAATTTTACAATTATTTTGAGACTCCAGACAGAGAGGTCTGTTTTTGTGTCACAATTAGGCCCCACATTGTGGGGGAAGACACAGACCTAGATGGAGTATTTGGGATTAAGGCCAGATGCCCTCCCTGATGCCCCACAGTAGGATCAAATCCATAACGTCTTGCTTGACATTTCCTGCAGTATGCACTCTACCGATGAAATACCCCACACACACACACCCCCTTTAGGACTCGACAGACATATTTGATTAATGCTGAAAAGGATGAATTGACTTTATCTACCCGTATAGAACAGATTTAGAGCAAATGATCATCAGTCGTTTTATAACACCCCTGGTTCTCTGCCACACACAGACTTAACGGCTATGCAGTTTATTTGTTTTATTTTGTTAGTTTTTTATTTTAAAAAAACTGTATAATATATGTCGTTTCGTACCTGTTGAATTTCTACTCAGATAAAAGGAAAATATATATTTTTAAAACAACTACAATGCAACTCGGAACAATTCCGCACCCTATATACCTTTGTGTCAACAAGCACTATACTGCGACTTACCACCTTGGTTGCTCCAATGACATGGATTGTGTAAGTGCCCAGTCTGGAAGTTATTTGGTGACTGGAAATAGCTTTGTACTGTACATAAAGAGGTTTATGAGCGTTTTAGTCACAACTATGAAAGCAGTCGGCTCTTAAAGTTGTAAAATTTAATCTTGGATCAAATGTACTGTTCAGAAATCCCATTTGATGGGTTTTCTTTTCATGATAACCTTTTCTAGTAAATTTCCCAAAGCCCAAAGCATGAAACAAAGTCTGTGAATAATCAATGTGTCCATTGTAAGTGCTCTTTTTTCAGATTAGATCAAATATAAACCGCAGGAGGGTCACTGGTTAATGGCTTTAGGTCAGCAGTGCCCCTATTGGCAAAAGCCAGCCCTTGTACCAAACTAGAATCAATGGGTAGAAATACTGCATCAGTCAACCCCAACCTTAAGCTTGGCAGAGAGATTCCTTTGTGCACTTAACAACAACGCTGTGCAAGTTTTGGACAGAGTTGGGAAATCCATCAGGGTACATGGTTTATTTGCAACCTTTTTAGTGGAACTTCTGAAATGAATTTCACCAGTGAGTCAACAATGGAGTTAAAGAAGGTAGGTCAAAGTACAAAATATAGCGAATAGATTTTAATTTTGACAAAAATCCTATAACTATTATATATAAATTGCTATTTGAGTTATGAGGCAGACGGTAATGTTGGGTTGTTGAAACGCAGGCTGAGAGATGAGTCAGAGGTTTGGCTGCTACAGCCACTTTCAGCTTTTCTGCCTTGACTGATCAGGCTGTAAACAGTCAATCATATATCAGCAGCCTCCTGTCTATTCTAATGACACTAGCGAGACACATGATGCATTTGTATCAAATGAGATCTCTTTATATAAAAATAAAAAAAAACGTTTACACAAACTCTCATTGAGGGGGATTTTGTCAACTGCCGGACAAATAGTTGTAACAAAAGGTTGCTGTTGAGTTCATCAGCTAGCTAATCTATGAGTTAACTGTAACAGCAACAGAAGGCTTCATCTGTTGGCTAAGATTGGATGCAGTTTTTCACCACGGAACACTTTTTAAAAATGAAGAATTTCCACTTTGGTGTTGACCAAACATTGGAAATATCCGATTTGTCGAGTTGATTGTAACGCTGGGTATAACCACCTGTTTAAGTGTTGTTCCTTTGTTGTTATGTGTTGTTCCTTTGCAGTTGTTTTGTTGAGGGGGGTGTCAACCGTAGTGGGTAATTGGCTGAGAAGATGTTTGGGGTGAGCTAAAAGGGACGTAAGTTGTTACATTCCACGGCACAATTACTGAGACTTTAGGGGAGAAAGGCAAGGCAGATTTTTATGGGGTGCTAGCAAACAAGGAGTTAAAGTTCATAGAGCCTATCCCGCCAATTATTTTACCATGGACACCTCAGCCTACTGAAAGGGAGTGGATCTGGATTCCACTGAGCTATCAAACAGTAGTATCTCCTCTTCACCACTCTTCCTCCATCTACCTAGCTACCCTGCAATGCTATGATATTATTATGTCACATAAGATCTGGAAGCATGTATACAATTTTTTCTTTTTCTAAAGATTTTCTTTCACATGTTCATCTTCATTTGATAGGATAGTCAAGTGACGTATAGATGGGATGATATGCAGCAAAAGGCCTGGGTCGAATTAGAACCTGGGTCACTGTGGTAAGGACGTAGCCTTATGTGGTATCTGGTCTACCAGGTGAGACACCAGGGCACCCTAGAATTTTTCCATAAGACAGATTTTCATTATTTACTCACATTTGCCTTGGGGAGTTTTGCGCAAATTGTCAGATTTGTTGAGCCAGCCCCTGCTAATATGGGACAAAGCTAACATGGAGCCCAAGACAGGAGTGTATGTGAGGTCCCCCTGTGACAAGAAATGTGTACTTATAATTCACCACTAATGTCTTGGACAGAGACTACAATGAAGAGCATATTATAGTCATTGTGCAGTCACAATGAGATAATGCCCATAAATATGTTATTGACTGGTTAGACAAGTTAGAAAGCATATAGAGTTTGTTCAGAACATTTTATTGACATACGCAAAATTCATCTGAACAATGTGGCGACAATCATTCCCAGAATAGAGGTAAAACCTCAAGCAAAGGAAAGGCCCACAATGAATGCAAGGAATCGCATAGTGGAAAAGGAGATGGATATTCTGCCAGAGGATGATGGGGAGGTAGTTTTAGTAGATATTATTGATGATACTACCAGAGAGAAGATTAGTTGATTGACCTTTCCTTTATCATATTGTTTTTAGACAGAGAAATGGCTCAAAGGCACTTTTATAGTGGTCTAATAGTTACGTGGAAGCTAGAGCATCCCTCTGCAAAATTACAAATGATTCAGGAGTTTTTCATGCGACCATTTGAAACGCCAAACATTTGGCTTAATCTGGTAGACAGATCACACTAATAAGAAGCTAAAGCCCTGTGTTATTTTCAAAGATGTTGGCAGGTTTAAATTACAAATGTTATCTACATCATGTGCTGTCCATGCAGTTTCCCAAGTTTTTGTGGTGAGTCCAGGCAACAATAAAAGGTTTAACAAACATGTGATTTAGGGGTACTGGCAAATTGTGATAATTTGGTGCAAACATTAATTGGGGCCTCAAGCAGTCTTATCTACGCCCTTGGCCTTTTTCCATTGATACATAAAGTGCTGTAAATATTTGGCATTATGGAACCAAGACAGAATCATTCATTTTACGTGTGTGCATATATGTAATTTCATGTCTATTACATTCATTAAATCCAAGATGATGTTGAACATTGTAAGTTAAGTAATCGACAAAGAAAGATGCTATCTCTGGGAAGATTTTTCTGCTTCCATTTTGAAATGTCTCACTCAAGTATGTCAACATAGCAGTATCTTTCTGTGTAAAAAATAAAGCTAATCTAAAGTGGATATTCAACATCTTCAACATTGGAAATAGTAAGGGTGTCACTGACACAGCTTTAGCTCTCCATGAACGATCTTTTTAAAAGTGTTGATCCTCCATTGCAGCCTCTATAAATGTCATGTTCCGCTTGGAACAAAGGCATTCCATCGCAATGCAGCCAACTAGTGATTAATCTTTGTAAACTAAGACATCTGTACTGCATCTAATTCTAAACTCATTGAACTCACAAAGAAACCACACGTTTCCTATGTCTCGATGCATGCTCGGTAATCCAGGTAAGTGAACCACAAAAAGAGGTGAATTGGTTCATCTGTACCTCAGAAGTTTATTCAAATAACGTTACGTCACTCAAACAGGTGACATCTTCAGTGTGAGAAGATGGCAAGCATCCCTTCCCCTTTATAAACAGTGCATCGATGCCACGCCCCAATATGCTGGGTTCATATGCAAGTTGGGTCATTAACTGCACATTCAGTGGCAATGAGCACCACTCACAAAGGATTGGGGAACATTTGCAATCACAGCATTGTAAGACGATGACCTAAATGTCCATTTATGTCAAGAGGGAATGACCATCATTGAATAGGGGTGGTGGCCTGAGAGTACGTCTGTCAGCGTCTTACAATACAGTGATTACAAATATTCACCAATCCTTTGTGAATGGTGCTCATTGCTATTGAATACCGTTGATACCATCTCTGGTATCAACAGTGTAAGTCAATCAGTCAGGATAGGTAGTTTACGATGGCGCTTGCCCCCCTAAATCACTGCAACTTAATAGTGGGAATGGGGTGGCAGCGCCAAGTCCGAGGTCCAGTCAAGAAAATAACTTTGCTTCTGTGTAATGCAATGTATTCAGGAAATGGGTTTGTGATATATTGATAAGAGATTAAGAAGATTCAAAAGGTGCTTCAGGTCAGAGTTGTGTGCCTCCAAGAGCATCTTACGCGCATAGCATTTGCCAGTAGTGCCTATATGCAGCGGGTTAGCCCTGCTGATTTGGATCGTGTAAATGATTGATAACTGGAAGGATCCAGTGTTTTGACACACTGGAGACAATGGCCCGTCTGTATTGTATTTCATATCCACTCTGTCCTTCCCCTCTTTGGGGTTATTCAATTCGGATTCAGTTCTCTGCGGGCAGCCTAGTCCGAGCTGTCCTCCCAGGAGACTCAAAGCAACATTTGGATTGAAGAGAAATAACTTAAACATCAAATTGTGGCATCGAAATGGCAATGGAGTACGGAGGGGAATACCAATCTCTGCTCAAACCCACTAAAGAAACTAAGACAAAATATAAGGTACGCTCTCCTGTGTGAATAATAAGGGCAGAGATTGAATGTGTTTCAATACTTTGACTGCTAACTGTGTTGCAAAGGTAAGAGGCTGTGTGCAACTGTTGATATTGTTTTCTGATCATCGCACACGTGTCTCTGTTTGCTTTCAGCATCATAGAAAAACACTTCCACTGGCTGTATTTGCAGCTGGCATTGGGGGGACCTTTCAGTACGGCTATAACATCTCAATAATCAATGCACCCACCAAGGTAAGAGCTACAGTCTGTTCCATCTGGCTGGATGCAACAGGTGTTTAAAGTTGAGCTTTGCAACCAATTGTCTTGTATATTCATGTTTCAGTGGTTTATGGGACCTTCATGACTACCCCAAAGTACGATGCATCGTAATTCCGTAGTATTATCGCTTGCAGACTTGTCGATATTGTAATAACGTTTCAGGTTTCTGGGAAGAACACGTTCATTTTGAAATGGTTCCATTAGCGTGCATGCTTGTGACAACACATGACCTATTCGTGACGAATTAGGGAAAATTAGTTTTGTAGTTCCTGGAAATGTTTGCGGTCATCATTTCTGTTATACAATTGTGGTCTGTTTAATATGATACTGTAATGCATTAGCATTAAATTTAACTGTTTATTTTGGTCTGTTACATCGTAGCTCAATCCACCATTCCAGTGGAGTTGAAAGTGATGCACACTATATAGGTTTCCACCTGTTAACTTGTTATTCCTCCAGAATGTGCAGCATTTCATCAACCAAACATGGCAGGAGCGATACCAAACTGAAATCTCAGCACACACTCTCACTCTGTTGTGGTCCACCATCGTATCAATATTCAGTGTGGGTGGGTTCATTGGAGCATCCATTGGTGGAACACTGTCTGTTAAACTTGGGAGGTACAGTCTAAAGGATTTATTCTTTCAAATTGCCGTTTCTTTTGAATTTTTCAACAAAAAAGCACTCTAGCCATGTTTATTCTCTCTGTTGCAGGAAAGGGACACTGCTAGCCAATAATTCGGTTGCCATATCCGCTGCACTGCTGATGGGTGTGAGCTATCCTACTGGAATATATGAATTACTCATCATTGGACGTTTTCTCACAGGAATAAATGCAGGTAAATATTGCACAGATGCCCTCTCAAAGACCTCAATCTCAAGTTCCTACATTCCAGTGAAGCATCTTTGTGTGTTTCTGTGATATTTGATTGTTTTGGCAGGCATTGGGATTTGTGTTCAGCCTCTTTATTTGGGGGAAATAGCTCCGACCGCACTTCGTGGTACTACAGCGATGGGAACCTCCATTTTCATCACTGGTGGGATCTTGACTGGACAAGTGATTGGTCTCAAGTGAGCTCTGCGTGTCCTTTGAACTTATCAAAAGTTCTTCTTTGTTTAATGATATTTCATGTTTTTGTTTTCAATTGACTTGAAATGGACTTTGAGGGGAAATGTGTCTTGTTGCACAGTGAGCTACTGGGTAAAGAAGAGTACTGGCCCATTTTGCTATCAACCACCTGTATCCCAGCGTTCGTCCAGCTTCTAATCCTACCCTGCTTTCCAGAGAGCCCTCGCTACCTGCTTATTGACAGAGGGGATGAAGAGGGCTGTAAAAAAGGTAAAAACAAGTGTCTGCAAATCTGTGGCTTTTTGTGCAATTCGGCTCTTTCTGACAGCGGTATGATGTAGAAATATACCAGCGTTCTGGAAAGCGTCAAAATTTCATTAATGAATACTATGTGGTTTTATTTTTCACTTGCCAAAATTGGTTTCACCTGATACACTTGACTGCATGGTTGAAAAGACACGTGAGATCATCACAGGTGAGATGATCTCCATAGACAAAGTACAGTCATGTGATCAGTCTTAACCAATACCATGGAAATGGGCAAGGGTTTGTCTGATGCCTTTTAGTGAGATTATTCAAGAAGATTTATTAGCAAATACAGACAAAGGAAGTTTGTAGACCAGTTTGGCCATGTGGGTGACTCGTGTCTCGTGTTTCCCATCTCTGTAGCCCTGAAGCAACTGCACGGTTTAGATAATTGCGAGTCTGAGAGAGAGGATATGGAGAAAGAGCGGAACACCATGCTAGGAGTACAGGCAAAGAAACCCTGGGAGCTGTTCACTGATCACAGTCTGCGTTGGCAACTTGTCACCATCATCCTGCTTAACTCTGCACAGCAGCTCAATGGCATCAATGCTGTATGTCTGTTTTAAATCTGCTGTCTCACAGTTCTGAATTGACCCTAGGTGGGGACTTCTGTCCCCATCAGCAAATAATTACAATAATTACAACTTTCTATAAAAACATGACTAAAGCCAACAAATACAGATATTGTTTAATTTGAAGATCAAGTGTGCAAAGCTGTTAACATAACGCATCCACATTCTTATTCAGTGTGCCTGTCTCTGTTTATTACAGATATATTTCTATGCAGATTACGTCTTCACTCAATCCGGCATCCCAGGGGAAAAAATACCATATGTGACTGTAGGCACAGGTGCCTGTGAATGTATTACTGCTTTAACTTGTGTAAGTATCAGATAGCCATCATCCTTGACCCATGTCCTAGTTCCACTGTAGGGCTGTAATTTCGTGTGATAGACACATCTTAATATATTTGGGTACCCTAGTGTGTATGATCTCATGTGTCTTACCAGGGTGTACTTATTGAGCGATTGGGAAGGAAAGCGCTCATCATGGGAGGCTACACCCTGATGAGCATCTGCTGCATTTTATTTACTTTGACCCTCACCTTCCAGGTAACTAATGAAAATGTTAAGACTATGCACCATAATGAGAAAGATGTACACACCATCTCCGCACATATTTGACATGTTTATTATTCTATTATGCTATGTTGTTTTTATTACTGTAAGTCTTGAAGATTGGCTGTACACAATATTTTATACCATATGTATTTGATGACCGTCCGCACTGAATGTGAGATGCACCTTTTATTTTCACCATGCCATTTCTATTAAAAAATATGAAAATATTTTGGATGCAATCTGTCTCTCCAAGAGATACATACCCACACATACGCAGGCCCCTCTCTATGGAAGCATCCATAAAACTCTTCCTTTTTTTCCTAATCAATCCCGCAAGGGGAAATTTGGATTTCTCTGTATTTTTGACCCATCCTATTTTATAGGAGCAGTGAGCTGCCAACATATGGCACTCGGGGAGCAGTTAGGGGTTCAGTGTCTTGCTCAAGGACACCTCAACATACTTTCTGCAGGACCGGGGATCGAATCTGCAACCTTCCGATTGCCAGACGACCGCTCTACCCACTGAGCTAATCCAACCCCTGACATGTGTGTTCAGCTCACGGACTTCTTTTGTTTTATTTCTTTCCTCACAGACCAGCAGCCCATTTGTGCCTTACCTAAGCATGGCCTGTGTTTTTGCTTTTATCCTAAGTTTTGGTTTAGGACCAGGTAACTGACCTAATTATCACTAATTTACCCTCATTCTTCATTTAAATTCTACTCCTCAAAACACCTCAGCCCCTTGTGTTTATCAGAGATATCCTGTGTTGCATGGTCTTCCCATAGGTGGTGTGACAAACATCTTGACCACAGAATTATTCACACAAGCCGCACGTCCTGCTGCGTATATGATTGCTGGATCTGTGAGCTGGCTTAGCTTCTTTTTCATAGGCATGCTGTTCCCATTCATTGTGGTAGGTGTCAGAAATAATGCTGATGTTGGTAAGATCACCACTAAGTATATCTATGAGACAACAGGATGGCGTCAATCTAACCAATTGTTGTTTTTGTTTTTTTCCTGCCTAGACTGGGCTGCAGCAATACTGTTTCCTGGTGTGCTTTGGCATCTGCTGCTTAGTAGGAACCTACATATTCCTTGTTCTACCTGAAACCAAGAACAAAACTTTCCTGGAAATCTACAATGACTTCCAGTCCAGAGACATGGGGGATGCCCAAAATAATGATGGCTCAAGGATACCTGTATTCTTACCACTACTCAGAAACTGAGTTCTTCTGTAATACACTTGCATACACACACACACACACACACAAATATTTTTTGAGCAAAGATGAAGTATTGGCATGAGTATTTTCACACAACTGTTATTCTCACAGGTTGCTGGTCGTCCAATAAACAACCTCAGAGCAAGATCCCACTTTTTTTTAAATCCAAACATTAAAATGGATCCCATTTCATTCATTTTTGTGTTTGTGACAAAAACTCTTTCAATTCTCCAACTCTTTTCATTTCAATGATCCCATAATTTATGTGCATTACATTGACTCTAATGTAGCTCAGTGGTAGAGGCTGTGTGTCAGGAAATGACAAGCCAGGCGTCATGGGTTCGATCCCACCACAGGATGTCAAGTAAGGACATCTGGCGTTAATCTCCCATGCTCCAGCTAGGTCTGTGTTAACCCCTATAATGTTGTGACTAATTGTACTATATAGAAATGGAGAAAAAGAGGCTGACTAATGTGATTTTTCATCAGAAACTGATAGAAGATAGAACCCTGATTCAGTACAGATCTATCTTAAATTGCGAAGAGATCGGTGAATTGAACCCAGGGCTCCGCTGATAGTGAAAAATCTCTGCACCACTGTGGAGATATATCAGAGATGCTGAAAAAATATGTTAGCTTGCATACATGCCTGATCTAGATGGACATGACAGAGCGTAGCAGTATACATACAATGTAAAGTGCAGTATATACAAGATGGAATGGTTGGAATTTGACAATGTTGAGTGATCATTTGAATAACAACCTGTTGAAATAGACATTATATCTGGTTAAACTTATGTTTTATGCTCAATAATCCAGGTAGTCAAAAAGGTGAAAATAGGTTGAATCAGTTAATCTTACTATAGATTTTAAAAAACAGGAGGACGTTCAACATTCATCTGAATGTCATCTTCAGGTCTGAGTCAAGAATGTGAGCTACTGAAATCCCTAGTAAGAGACAGACATGTAAATTAGGGTTGTCACACAGAAATTTAGGTTAGACAATACCAGAATGGATAAAAAGAAAATTACATTTTGAAGATCAATAATCCAGGTTACTTGTGTTATTATATTACTCTTTCAACCATCTTCAACCACTTATCTGAAGCAGCATTGTGGAGGTAGCAGATCCAGCGGGGGATCCCAAACTTCTCCTTTCCTGACTACATCAACCAGTTTTGACTGGGGGATCTCAAGGTGATCCCCGTTCACTCCACCTGGTCCTCAACCGAACCCGTCGCCTCCTCCCAGCTGGGCATGCTTGAAATACCTCACTAGTGACGCGACCAGGTGGCATTCTTAATAAATGCCCGAACCACCTCAACTGACTCCTGTCTACGTAAAGGAGCAGAGGACTCGGAGCCCTACTCCGAGTCATCTTACCCTCCTGAGAAAGCCCACTTCAGGCCACTTGCACCATGGCGAGGGTGGGGGCTAGTCCAAATGCAACAGGGAAGAAACTGTTCACAGAAACAGTGAATAGGGTACAACTGGAACAGAAGTTTATTCAGAAACGTTCGTGACTCAAACGGGTGACATCATCAGTCTGAGCTGATAACAAGCACCACTTATAAACAGTAAATTGATGCCACTCGACAATAGGGTGGTTTCACATGGAAGCTGGGTGATCAACTGCACATTCAGTGACAATGGGCACCATTCACAGAGGATTGGGGAACATTTGCAATTACGGCATTGTAAGACGCCGATAGATGTACTCTCAGGCCACCACCCCTATTCAAAGACGGTCGTTCCCTCTTCACATAAATGGCCTCCATCCCCCTTTCAAACCAGCATTCCTCCCTATCAAGGATGTGAACATCATCTTGAATGAGTGGGCACTAGCCTGTAGATGGGTCCTGGCCTGACGTGTTGGCTCTCCTGTGTTGTGCCATCCTTTTGGCCAGCGTCTCTGGTCACCCAGGAAAAAACTGTTCTTGATGGGTGAGGTTCTAGTCCTTTACCACATTTTGTCCACTTTGTTGGAGGGATCATGTACTGCCGATAGACGGTGGGAGGTCTGTAGGGAACATACCTTTCTGCAATGAGCAATACTGGACACCAGGTAGAGATACTGAACTCTTTATATTTCATCTACACTAAACTCCCTCCTTGGCTTCTGTGCTCAGCCAAACATAATCAAACCTAAAGGGGGCTGGCTCTTCCAACATCAATAATATGTTGTCCGCATATAGAAACATCTCATGCATTTGACCCCCTGCCATCATTCCCTTCATTCTTGGATCATCTGTTATGGCAACCGCCAAAGGTTCCACAAATAGGGTAAATAATAGTGGGGATAATGTGTCACCCTGCCTTGTGCCTCTACTAAATGAATGAAAGGGGACATGATGCCATTTGTAAGAACAGCTACCACGGCGCTGAATCCAAAACCTTTACCCATTTGATAAATCCTTCCCCAAAGCCAAAGGCCTCTGGTGTATGTATCAAATCCCACTCTACCCAATCAAATGCCTGTGTGGCATCAAGAGAAAAGGGTATAACTTTCTCCAGTCTCATTGCCAATATCTTAGAGAATATGTTTCAATCCACATTCTCCAAGCTCATTTGCCTATAACTACAAGGTTCATATGGGTCCTTATCTTTTTTTCAGTAATACAGTTATTACTGCATCATTGAAGGTAGGAGAGAGCAGCCCCACCTCCAGTGCTTCTGTGTAAACCTTTGTTAAAATGGGTGCCAGCAAGTCAATGTTGATCTTATAGTATTCAGCTGGAAAGCCATCAAGACCAGTTGACTTTCCAGATGTCATTGACAAAATTGCCGCAATAACCTCTGATTCTACTATAGGGTCATCCATTATGTCTACTTGTGTTTGGGACACAACAAGTCAAGTCAAGTCAAGTCAATTTTATTTGTATAGCGCCAAATCACAACAAAAGTTATCTCATGACACTTTACATATAGAGCAGGTAAAAGACCAAGCTCTTTGTGAAACCATGATTTACAGAGACCCAACAAGTACCCCGTTGAGCAAGCACTTAGGCGACAGTGGCAAGGAAAAACTTCCTTTTAACAGGCAGAAACCTGGAGCAGACCCCGGCTCTCGGTGGGCGGCCATCTGCTTTGACCGGTTGGGTTTGGGGAGAGAAAGAGACAAACAAACAAATAGATCCAGCCAGGCGCACCGAGACCACGATCCACAGGAACCTGAGAGACCACGATCCACAGGAACCTGCCAGACGAGGAGCACCGGGACTCCGGAAAATATAGGGAGTTAGTAACATGATACATATGGAGAGGGAGAGGAGAGAGGTGCTCAGTGCATCATGGGAAGTCCCCCAACAGTTTAAGCCTATCGCAGCTTAACTAGGGGCTGGTCCGACGCGAGCCTGAGCCAGCCCTAACTATAAGCTCTCTATATTTGAAAAAAATATCTGTATACCTATCGTTATTAACAGATATTTCTGATCTGCATAAATTGTCATAGTGATTCTTAAATATCACATTAATTTCTGTACTGTCTGTTAACACCTCCCCTCTGTCATTATTGATGGCTGGGATTAAGAGGCTAGCACCCTTTCTCTTCAGTTGTGAGGCTAACAGTTTACCAGCTCTCTCGCTACTTTCATAAAAACCGGTCTTCAACCTCACAAGGGTTTCTTATAAATCTCATTGAGCTGATATTTTAAGTTACATATCTCTTTAAATCTATGTTCAATATAACATTGTGATAACATTGTTTCCGTACTCATCAGTCAATTTTCTTGAAACTAGAAAATAGTTTATCTTTGAGTATGA
>OMLC01081870.1:0-11253 GCA_900302585.1 Regalecus glesne
GCAGGTTGCGGGTTCGAGCCCCGCACCTGCCGAGAAGCGTGTCAAAGTGTCCTTGAGGAAGACACTGTTCCCCTAACTGCTCTGCCCTGTGATAGGCTGAAGACCCTTCATGGGCGTATCCCCACCTTTTGCCCAATGAGAACTGAGATAGGCTCCAGTTCCCCCGCGACCCGATTTCAGATAAGTGGTTGATGGTGGATGTTTGAAAAGACAGTTTTGATCAGAGATATGCTCCCCAGGGGGATACAATCCTTAAGATGAAGGCTAAATTAGGCCACCACCTCCTGAGAGAAGATGCCCTTCATTCTAAAGGGTGTCTTGTGCATGTTGGGGTGGAGAATGGAGGTCGCCGTGGTAGCACCGTGGAGTACCTGAGCTGTAGCTGTCTGTGGAAGACTGGGAGATCGACCGGGAGAGTGAACGGCGCCCGGCTTTGGTGGGGTACTTGGTGAACTCCTGCTTGTCCTCTGCGTTAGCAAACTGGATCTGGGGAGAAACGGGGGACAAAACAGAAGACAACATGGACATAAACAGCAAAGAAAAATCCAGTCATAAATCACCTGGGTGTCGCAGCATGTTGAGACATACCCGTGTCTAGATCCCCAGAGGGATTGTCAACAGCCGAAGGCACTACCCAGACGGGGGCTTCAGGAGAAATTGAATGACATAAACAATGGCATGACAGTCCCAGCTGTCTGCCTGGGGTCTGGGGATGGGATCTCTCTTCAGGTTTCTATTTTTACACCCTTTTGTTTTTCCAGCCATCGCTGAAAAAAAGGCCCCTTCCAACGTAAGTACTGTGAGAGTGTGGCTTCTCCTGGGACTGTTACATTAACACAGAGTGGATAAATCACAGGTGGGTCAGGAGAAGGGGATCTGTGTCTATTTTTAGAATCTCCCTCTCGCTCTGTGATCTGCAGCCTTTGTTCAAACACACAGGCTCCGTGCTGCTGCTGCTGCTGCTACTGCTGTCACGGCTCACCATCATGCCAAGCTGACCCTGGGATGAAAGACCTGAACTACACTGCTGGTAGGCCACGCTACCCTTTTACCAACATGCCAAGTCTCACGTGTGCTGTGGTGGGATTACTCTGCAAAAGTGCAAGTTAATCCAATTCCTCCGGAAAAAGCATGACAGGGCTAACTATAGAATTTAAGGCAGTGGTTAGTGTGAAATTAGCTCCGTTTAGCGCTCAGTTGGGGAGAATTAGCCACCAGGTCTCACAAATCCACTGGGTGCCATGCAGACACGCTGAGCCGAGAAGACACTGGACATCAGTCAGTTGTCCACAGTCGGGAGATTAAGGAGAGTTAGAAAGATCTCCCAACAGGTCTTCTCAACCGGGTCAACAAGGTCAATGACGAGCCACCGAGTTCTGTCACAGTACAGTGAAGCAACTCGAGACATCCAGGCTGGTACTTCATGGACAATGTACATAGACACAATACAGGAACAATCCTTTACTATGTCCTAGACCGAGAGCGGAAATCTAATTAAACCTGCTGTACCAACAAAACAACAACTTTTACGGCCATTTCATTACAGGCCATGAGCGCCCATATAAAACCTGAGGAGTCATCCAGGGCCAGACTGAGAGGACGCTCTTCCTTACAGCTCCCCAGGTCGTGGAGATCTGCAGGCTCTACAGAATAGGTCTGTGAGGAGATGGGTGTTTTCTGGATAGGATCTCACTAAGCAGCTCATTGATAAAACAAGCCTGCATGTAGGCCTCAGGTCTGGACTCCATAATGTCATTTTTCCTGATAGGACCTGCTGGGAATCCTGTCACCTTTAAGGACGTTCTATTTGATCAGCCATGTGCCGGTTCACCGCCACATGAAGTGCACCAGTTGCCGGTGGTAACAGTTCATCCGAGCTCTAACAATGCAGCATTTTGACGCACCGTGATGAGACAAACCCCCCGTAAACGCAATGGTGACGTCAAGGTGCATCGATCACCGCAATTCATAAATCCACCCGCTGACATGCATCGTTTCCCCAAGCTCGTACTCGTATGAAGAACAAGAATGATCTCGTGTTGGAGTTTTCACCGTCTTATGAACAACTGCAAACATTAAAAAATGCTCACGTGTTTTATCCAGCAGCCTTCATCTGCACGTGCCCATCTGCCATTCATAGTGATGGGCTTTCTCTCAGGGGAGACACACCTTTCAAAATAACAGCGTCCACTGAGGCTACTGTCTGTCTGAAATGCATTTGCTCGTTTTCATGCTAACAGTGTGTATCATCTGAACCCTGGTGGCAGGCCATCCACCTGCTGCCCACCTGTGTTTTTTCCTCCGCTTTCATAACCCGACTCCCGCGCAGGCCCCAAGTCACGTCCTGCCCCTCCTTTCTCCTAGCACTGCTCTCCTGGCGGCTTACTCGCCGAGGCCTGCGGCATGTACTCAACTACGCCTACTTTGATAGGATCGTGTCCAAGCGCACGTTTCAGTTTCATTTCTCATTCCTTTCATTCCTTTCTCTCTGTATTGTTTGTTGTCAGAAAGACTGATAGTGTTCTTCAAGGTGGGGGATCACAAGGTCACCATGAAAGTTGGCCTCCTAGCTTAGCTCTCTAAGCCACCGGCATTACCGTTCTCCTCTCGCTGTCGACTCTGGTCTTTTTATTTTTTTATTTTTTAAGGTTTTGACAAGTTTAAGACATACTTGTTAACGGGGGTGTGAAAATATAATGGTCAATTCTTTTGGTGAGACCCTCTCGCAACCCGTCCAAAAAGCTTCGTCTCCAGCGCTCCTAACCATCACGGTTCCTTGACTTCTCACACTAATCAAACCTTGTGCACTTCCTCCGTTCACTCAACCCTGATAAACCCCTGCCCTGATGCGGAAGGAGAGTCCATTTGCGAGTGTTCATCCATTCCAAAAACATCAGAGGACGACTTGTTCAATATTTCACATGTCCATAGAATCTGTTTGGACTAAAAACTAATGTGCAGCCCTGCGGAGTTGACACAACACACAGCCGATTAATCCGGGAGAGCATAAATGCCAAACCAACAACAGCGCGTTGGATAACAAAGGAGCGTGATAGCCGCTGTACACGAGCTAGTCTCCGTACGGTTATCTTGCTGGTTCAAGAACTCAGCCCTGTTTGACGTTGGCGAGGAGCGATTAGCGTGTTTGTTGTAACGACCAGACTAGAACGTGGTTTTAATTATTCGACACCTCTGCCCTTTGCTATCTCCCTTGTTGTTTGTCGTCAGGCACATTGGGATCTTTTCCCTAAGACAACCTCTGAACCATGTGCAAGTGACGTGCATGGTTTCTCGGTAGCACGGCGGTTAGCGCTGTTGCTAGGTCCTTGGTTTGAATCCCGCCCCGGGTCATTTCTGTGTGATTTGCACGTCCTCCCCTGCGCGGGTTTCCTCCCACCATAAAGACAGGCATGCTAGGGTTAATGCTCCTGCCTGTGCCCCTGAGCAAGGCAGTGGGTAAAAGAACTGCAGTCGGTCCCTGAGTGCTGCAGCTGCTCACTGCTCCTATACAACAGGATGGGTTAAATGCAGAGGGTAATGTTTGTTCTATACGTGTACGATGACAAAATGAATACACCTTCTTATTCTTTTTCTTCTCCAGCTGCCGCCATGACGGTAGACTTAGCCATAGCTAAGACCGGATTTCAGAAGAGCGACCATGAGAAATGTTCAAGGCTTGGTTCAGAGGCTTTGACCTCAAGTTAACAGAACTTTGAGTGAAATGACAAGGATTTGATTACAATTCAAAAAGGCGTCATCGTTATGACTGGGCTTCAATAAACATTAGACATGGCTCAACTTTCCCCCGTAGGTTTATTTTCATAAGCAGTGAGCAAAACAGTACCTCTGACTGGCTGCGAGACTAATCGGGGCACAGAGCAGCTTGTGACTACACCATGGGAAAAAAAAGAAACACCTGAATTTCTCCCACAAGCTTTGGCCAGAATTGTACCGTGAAGCCACTCACGGTTGGTCTTAAACCTCCATCTCACGATATCTCATTCCGAGGGCACTGACACCTGGGCCTTGGCAGTCTACTGTGTCAGTGGATGGAAACTTGAGAAAACTCATGGGACTGAAGGAACTGAGGGGAACGCTGCGGGACTATATAGCCAGTGGGGTGCCTGCGTTCCCTCTCACACTTTTGCCATAAGTTTGTTTGCTTTGACTCAGTCTGTGCTCCCGTGTCTAAGTTGGGGCCCAGTCTGCTGCGTTAACGTCGTTTCTTTCCTCACCTGCACGAGACAGTGAAAATAACCCCCCCTCCCTGGTGGTAGCAACATCTGTTGAATGACTGATTGGTGAATTACGACCTAAGTTACTACACATCATCGAATGAAAATCGAACAGGGCTGCATTTACTAAGTAGCAGCTGGCCTACTGCAGGGATGCGTCCTGTTAATAACATTGAATCGCATGACCTCAATCTCCACCATTGACAGGCCTCAGTTTATTTCTGTGCCATAATAATCCAAAAACACTTCAGCGAATCAGCTCAAAAGAATAAAAATGTGGAGCTCCTAACGGGAGTATAACCCATCTGCCAGCAGGACTTAGAAGTTCCTCAATATAGCCTGTGTACACAGAAGCAGACCCTGGTGATGTTATTGGTATGAGGAGTCACTCACCGGCTCTCTGCCGTGCCCATGTCTGTGCGCCATGGCTGCCCTGTCAGTTCCCTTCTCTCCTCTCTCTCTTTTTCTCTCTCTCTCTCAGTGGATCTCCCTGCGCCTGTTGTCTCCTCTGCCTGATGGTACTAGGTGTCCCTGATGCTATTATCCGAGAACACTCCCATGCAGAGCTGGGAGGAGGTTCCAAACTATTATCATGATTTCTAAGGGCCAACCTGAGCAGAGAGAGAGAGAGAGAGAGAGAGAGAGAGAGAGAGAGACCTTGGCAATGAGAGTGGCCTACCCAGCCCTCCTCTCACTGTCTCTTGGCTCTGCCCTTGACAACTAGTTGCTAGAGGCAGTAGGTTTGTGGACTTTGGTGAAAATTTGTATTGTGCTGAGGACATATGGGGGGAAACCACACATCCTCACACACACACACACACACACACACACACACACACACAAACTGTAGTTTTTACTTTCCCACTGTGTTGCTGTTTCGGTTGTAGTAGTAAAGGGGATCGACAGGAGGAATTAAATCCTGCTTCTATTACTGTCCTGTGTGGCATTAGCAGGCAGCCCATGCGGTCCCATCGGAGACTAACTGTGGTGTAAATCAGAGTCGTAAGGGCTGAATGTGGGGATGGCATTAGCCAACATTACCCACTTACCCTGACACCACTAATACCTTACAGCACCATCTGATTGAAAAGACATCAAGGCTAATCCTTACAGACAGTCATTGTATAAACCTCAGCCCCAGGTTGCAGCTGAGAATCAACAGCCAACTTCGTGACTGAGTTCTGATGCTTCACATTTGTGATGCTGTACAAATGCCAAAGGGGCGAAGATGTCCTATGATAGAAAAGTGACACATTTCCCAGGGGTAGAATTTCTAAATCCTCAAACACATATGTTCAGTCCCATCCACACAAAATGGATTAAACAGTGTTGTGAAGAAAAAAAGAACAACAGGTTGGTAATCTCTCCCCCCTTAACTCGGTGACCTTTGGTTCAAGAGGTGACCTCTACTTAGGAGTTAGAAGAAACGACACACTGCATATGGTAAAAAGGTCTGTTTTATGTGGGAGGATTAGTCCTCACATTGTGGAGGTGGACACGGACCTGGATGGATCACGGGTGATTAAGGCTGTATGTCCTTCCTGATGGCGCATGGAGGGATCGAACCTGTGATATCATTCTTGTCATTTCCTGACATGCACGCGCTCTACTGCTGAGCTACCACGGCCATCATGTAATTTTGTCCTCAGTATCACATGTAAGGATTAGTCCCTATGCTGTAGGGATGGACATGGACCTAGATGGATCATGAGGGACATCTGGCTGGTCATTTCCTAACATGCACGCACTCTACCACTGAGCTACCACATATAGTAATTCGTATTAAATTGGATGTTTTCACGGGCGAACGATGGCAGGCCAGCCAGGGTATGGAAATCCTCCACTTCAAGGTAGAAAAGAGGCCATAAGCTACCTTGCTAGCACACTAAACTCCTGAGTGTTTACTGGAGTCCTCATTCCCTTTGGTGTGAGAAGGGTCTGTGGTTAAAGAGACACACACACAGAGAGAGAGAGAGAGAGAGAGAGAGAGAGAGAGAGAGAGAGAGAGAGAGAGAGAGAGACTTAATTTTGCTGTGAACTGGTGTTTTATTGCTGTGGGAGCCTCACAGTGACCCAGATGTTTTGGTCCTGATTCATCTCTAATGTGAACCTCTGGGACCTGCAGGTTTCGTTAGGTAGATCTGAAACAGAAGGGCAATGCTTTGTAGTTTGGAAATGTTGTCAGACCCAGCTTCAAATTCATACCAAACACTTCTAACACATCTTCAGCTGTATGTGTTGGTCTGGAATTGAACAAAGATGGCTGGAAGTGTTTTATATCTTAGGAGCGATAAAGGAGCAACACTGTCTTGAGGTGATAAAGGTCATCTGCTTTATTGATATTGTAAGGATTCAAAAAGGCAAGTGATCGAACTCAAGCTAGTCCTAAGATTTGAATGATTTTGATACTTGATCTCTCTGTTCAACAGGTGGACGCCTCTAAAGACATTCAATGACTGGAAGATGTGGTTGTCCTATTGACTCCAAGGTAAGAGAAAGTGAATTGGACCTGATTTGTCTTGAAAAACAGTTTTTGAATATGGTGGTCTGTTTGACTGTAGTCACCCGGATAGGGAGACGAGCTTTCAAGGTTCATTAAGGAATTTGTAGCTTTATTCATAGGGAGCTGGAGGGGGTTGAATTTGAATTTATCTTCAGTGATTTTCCATTTTTGAATGATAATAAAAGCCCAGTTTCTTCTGGGTAGAACAAGTTTGGAGTTGAAATGTTAATTTGCTGAGTCACCAAAATATTTCAAATGAAGTAGCCATAAAATACTAGTTAAAAATTATTTGACTGTATCTACAAGTACTGATATGAGGACCGCAGTATGCATGTTAACATCCATATGCCGGGTGTGTGTGTGTGTGCATGTGTCCCTGTGAAGTTAACCTTTAAGTATAGGTTAGGTTTTCACACAACAGATGTGGTAGCTCAGCGGTAGAGTGCTTATATCAGGAAATGACAAACCAGGTGTCGCAGGTTTGATCTCCCCTCAGAGCATCAGGAAAGACATCTGGCCTTAATCCCCTACGCTCCTTCTAGGTCCGGGTCCACCCCCACAACATGGGGGCTATTCGTGACACGTAAAACTGGACCTTTAATTAAAGATGCCTTGAGTGATTTTTTTTTTGGGTGTTTTGCCACCTGTTACCTGAATGTTATTTACTCCTTTGATTTAATTCTGTAAGTGCCTTTCCCTTCTCTAACCTTATCATGACCCTATCCATTCTAATCTGTTTCACTTTATTTAAATCTGACCACATTATAACCGTTTGTAGTTACCGCCACTTAACCTTGAAGATAAAAATACTACCCAGTTTATGCTTTCCACCCACCCACTTGACGTCGGTGTAATGAGGGCTATGATCTTATCAGTGAATGTCATATTATTGGCTGCTATCCCAAAGGGCATTCATTTCCTGTTTGAACTGTATTTACTATGTCTACCTGTTTTCATGTGGGGTTGGCCTGGGATAGACCTATTCCATCTTGACTCTGTGCATCGATATTAATACAAAGTCAAGTCAATTTTATTTTTATAGACCATAAGCACAAATAAACAATTTACCTCAGTGGACTTTACACTAATGCAATATCCTTCTCTTAGGCCCTCACGTGAAAACTTTCAATAGAGTTGAACTTTACCCATTCTCTCAGAATGTCTTGATGCATGCTCAGTAATCCAGGTTAAGAAATCCCCAAAAAGGTGAATCGCTTCGAACTGGATCAGAAGTTTATTCAGAAACGAAATATTTCTGTATAAACTACTGATCCAGTTGAACGATTCACCTTTTTTGTGACCATTTTCTCAGATTTTTTTCACAAAGCCTTTGTAGGTGCTTCATTTTATTGTGTTTATTCTTAAAGCCACTCACTCAGATGGAAATCTCTCAAATGTCTTATTCATTGCAATTGACAATCTGGGGTTGTGGTTGCCCAGCGGTGATGGAGCATCAGGAAGGGCATCCAAGCTTAATCCCCCATGCTCCATCTAGGTCTGTGCCCCACATTATGGAGAATAATTATGACATGTAAAATGGGCCTGGATTAACAATTCCAATTTTGATTGTCAAGGGAAGTAGAAAGATTGGAGCAAATTAAGTTGTAAACAAATATTATTTTTTTTCTCTAAACTGTAAGAATGCCTTTAAAAAACACAAGATGTGAGGATACAGAGGAGGGCAGATGAGAAAGACTGGCTGAGAGAGACTAAAAAATACGAGGTCCTCGCAATGGACGCCTTTCTACTGAGGACCTGTATGGCATAGTGCTGCCAGTCTGATTCACATGAGCATATATTCACTTTCTCATCAATTCTCCTTTCTTTCTAGAGAGGGAGAGAGAAAAAGACAGAGGCTGCATGTTCTTCTTATGATTCTAGGTCTGATGTAGTGGTTCCTTCTAAAGAGGAGTGATTTAGAGAGAATTTAGCTCTCACTTTGCCCTAGAACAGTCAATGGACATTTTCCTCACTGGATATAGACTTATATCTCAGTAAGCTCAATGAAAGACATGTCTGTGATGCTACATCATATGTGCTACTTGGTGGTGATGAGAAATTTTATGATTGCTGAAAGCTACATTTAATGGAATCAGCAGTAGAGCGTGTGCTTTAGGAGCTGATGAGCCAGACTTTGGGTTTGAACCCAGCATGGGAGGTAAGGAAGGGCAATTCAGTCTTGATTTTAATCTAAATCCGTGTCCACCCCCACAACATGGCGACTAATCATGACACATCAAACAATGATTTTTCTGTGTTACAAGTGGCTCATATAGTGACTCCAACACCAGAGCCCAAATCATTATAAATGAAGCATTTTGTCAATATTGCATATTTTTGCTTTGTCTCTTGATTCTTGCTGCTAACAAGTCACATCACTGCAGATTATGGCCACCTCACTAATGTAGTCAAATATTACACTGCCTCTATGGTGTTGCTGCTCCTGTATTTTATGGTTGGATTGCACCTTGGATTGCTTCACATAGTTCTTTCCTTATTAATACAAAATGCATGTTTATCAGAGAGGAATTTCGGCCAGTAAAGTGGCCCTTTGGACTGGAAAAATAGTGCTGGTATGCACCTTGGACTACAAGGTGTTTTTTGTGTGTCTTCTAGATGGATAAGGTGATGCCCTCACAGGATACGTGTACACATTTGGGTTGGAATCTAATCGACCCGTCACAAAACAGCAAGGCTATGACTGCAGTGTGATTTCAAGTGATCTGTAGACACTAGTCTCTCAAAGCAAGTATAGACCTTCTTGAGGAGAATGCAACAGTCACTATGTTTCCCTAGCGCTCTAAATTCTGGATACATTTCCTGTGACTAATAAGATGTTGTATAAAAAAAGATCATATGAATGTGTTTCCATCAAATCTGATTTAGTGAGTAAAACCCTGCCTCTAGTTTTATGTCCCTCCAGCCATCCATCGTCACCCTATCTCAGTGCTCATTGGGTGAAAGTAGTTTTATCTGTCTTGTGTGATGTGTCTGTACATCGAAACTCACATGAAAGATCAACCAGTCCAAATTCGGTCATGTGATGAAATTCTATTCACTTTCTGTTTTAATCGGACAAATGTGTTTCCATCGCAACTCATCAGATGACTTGATTAAATGTTTATCCGCTTCAAGTCAGTGTACAAGCTTTTATGTGAATTTAGGGATTTATTTGACATTTTCTGTTTCCATCAAGGTTTTTTGTCTCGAAATGAAAAAACGTGCATAATGTGAGAGGAAAATTGGCTAATTGACTCAAAAATGATTGTATTGTTGGAGAAGAATCGTGAACCAATACACGAAAGGATGCTGATTGCGACAGGTCAACTAAAATGTCGCAGTCACACCATGACCACAACTTTACGGGATTACGGTCTATGTTCATGGTGGTTTGCTTTTTTTATGACTTGCAGTCACTTTTCTGAGCTCCAGTGACACACTTGGCCTCAATAAGGGGCCTCTGGCTGAGTTCCCACTCCTCTGAGAGAGTAGGCCACCAGTAACAGCAGCACAGGGTGCCTGCCAGCCTCTGCTGCTATTGCCAGTGGAAACCACTGCTGCTTGCTTCTCAGACATTCCTGTCTATGAGCTGTGGAGTGAAAATGCAAAAACAAAGACTCTTTGTACTGCCTGGTCTGTGGATGTGTGTGCATAGGCTGCCCAGAGTTCAGGGCTTGGTTAGTACCTCCATAGAACATGGTTGAGGTGTGCAGGTTCTACAGGTCAAACAATAACTTGGTATTTAGACTCCTCAATTCTATCAGAACCATATTGTTCTGACCGCCTGGGCCTACCCTCTTGAGGAATCCCACACTGAATAATCTGAATGTCACCAAGAGGTGTGGTCCACAATTCCTCAATGGTGCCTCAGGCAGGATGTGTGAGTAATGTTTCGGTTATGTTTTCTCTTTCGTCGATGTGCGTTCCCTCCCTGGTAGTGGCTCTGTTGACGCTTACTGGCTTTTACTGATCGTATTAAATATTTTAGCAACCAACACACACACACACACACACACACAAACACACACACACACGTGCATGTCAGACGCTTGTTTTCATAAACGGGTAATATTTTGTACAGTGTGGGCATATCGTTCAACATCAGCAGCATTTCTGTGTGCATGACGATTTAGATCAAGTTTCACATCAACCCACTTTAACCAAATGACCGTGTCTGGTCACTTACTGATTTCAGATAATGTCTATCAAAATCAGAGCAGACTTTGTTTTATAAATCTGTCTCAGCGTGGCTGTACTGTTGTTCTGTAGCGTGACACTATGGTATTGATATTTTCCAGATCCTCCTGCTCTCAGGGGTCAGGATGGGATGTGGAAAACACCACAGTTTCACCTAATGATATAGTAGATGTACTAACCAGTAATGCACCACATAGTAATCTCATAATACTGCCCCCAAAAAGGCACACAAATGTTCTTTCGAGCCAAGTCTGCCATAAGCATTCTAGCCCCCATAAACTGGCTTGTTTACTTACTTGTAAACCAGTTTTTCATAAG
>OMLC01081877.1:0-12035 GCA_900302585.1 Regalecus glesne
CCCATATTCCCCAATCCTTTGTGAATGGTGCTCATTGCCACTGAATGTGGAGTTGATGACCCAACTCTCATATGAACCCAGCCTATTGTTGTGTCGTATCAATATACTGTTTATAAGGAGGGGGATGTTTGTATTCAGCTCAGACTGAAGAAGTCACGAAACATTTCCAAATAAACTTCTGATCCAGTTGAACTGATTCACCTCTTTTTGGTGATTTCCAACCTGGATTATTGGGCATGCATCAAGTCACTGGCATTGTGTTTTGTATACATGTAGTCTTACACGAAGGGGCAAAAACTGCTCAGCTTCTCTCCAGCGAGCTCATATAAGTGTCGATTCGCAGAAATGGATCTGGATTTAATTTCCCTTCTTAGATTGTTGACAAATGTGCTCTGTATACATTATGAGGGATGAAATGACATCGATGCTTAGTTGAGACAAATTAAAGGTTACTACAACCAAACATAAGGTAAGATAAAATATTCCTTTACTAGTCCCACGGGGGGAAATTACGGTGTTACAGCTGCAAAGTGGAAAGCATTACTACTCTGGCAGTCCTGCACTGCCTTAGAATTACCGATTCATATGAATAAACTGGATTTAAGTCATCACAGGAGGCTTTTCTTACCCAGTAGAGTAGACGCTTTTTTTCCTGTAGGTGCTGTAGTCCCTTCTCTCAGTGTCCAGCAGATGGCGGTAGACATCTTACCATTGACGTAATCTGTGCAGTGGTCTGAAAATAATAGCAAACCCAGTTAGGCAGTTTCTATTATCCCTAACTCCCCTGATTTATCTACCTTGCACCCTTTAAGCTTCTTTGACTCTGTATGGGAACTATTCTTGATTTGTGGAGGGTAAACTTGGTGTGTGTATGCGTGTGTGTAAAAGTATTTTCGGTCTGGGCGCAAACTGCAATATCTGTGGCCCAGTGGTCAGCACTGTTGCCTCATACCAAGAAGGTATTGAGTTTGAATCCCAGAACATCCCAGGTCCTTTCTGTGTGGAGTTTACATGTTCTCCGTGTGTTGGTTTCCCGCAGGTAATATACTTTCCTCCCACCATCAAAAAGACATGCATATTAGGGTTTATTCCCCTGCCAGTGCCCTTGAGCAAGGTAAAAGAAAAAAGAACTGGAGTTGGTCCCTGAGTACTGCAGATACTCAGTGTTTCCACAAAATAGGATGGGTTAAATGAAGAGAATATATTTTGTTGTATGCCGGTACAATAACAAAGTTTCTCTTCTGTCTCTTAAAAAGCTTCAGTCGGTGCACAAACTATAGCCCTGAGCACAGATGAACAAGCAGATACTAGAGGAGGCCTACTTCTCTAAATCCTCAGACCATCCAGTACCTTCGGCACGAACGTCCTCCCTCAGCTTCTAACTTCTTGTGTAAGTTGACAATATGGCCGTCATCACAGCCTGCAAACTGGATCTTTGATGTCAAAAGAGGTAAATTTGTTCAGCTGGATCAGAGGTTCATTTTTGAAACGTTTCGTCACTCACCAGGTGACTTCTTCAGTCTAAGCTGAAGAAGATGGCAGAAGAAGAAGAAGATGATGGATCTTTGATGGCAAAGAAATCCAGTTGATGCGGTTTCTAAAGGTGGACTTTTAATTCAGGGCCGAATAATTCCCCTAAAGTGGCAAGGGATGGATGCTTTGAAGAGGTGTGCTGACGTCAGAAAGACAAGTTGTTTCTTGTCGTTTTCAACAGTCAGGTAAATCTTTCAAAATTGATTTTTAAGTGGATTTGTTTATTCTTATATAGCACTTTTCCATTCTAATGACCACTCGAAGCACTTAACAAAGAATGCCTCACAGTCACTGCGCTACGCAGCAGGACATGAACCCACGATGCCCGACCTCCAGGTGTGCGCTCTAACCACCGAGCTCTCATGGATTAGCTTTAAGTGTATAATTGTGTTTTGATTTGTGTTTATTTTGTGATCTTTCTCCATTCCCAGCTCCCCACATGCCGCGTGAGGGAGCTGCATGCAGTGTGTGATGCTGGATTCGCCTTCTGGTCATCACATCAGAAAAAAACCTTGGTTTGTGCTCATGTACGTGCATATGTAACCCACATAGACATGCACACCTACAACCAGTCAGAGATATAGTATGCTACTTGTCTGTCATTCACCACCACTGGGTCTCTATTGCACAAACTGAAGCATTAAAATCATTAAGCTGACTTGATGTTTTATTCCGATGATTCCTAGGTCAAAGTTCATTTACGATAGCTCTCATCTTTTCACTAGTTTTATAATGTTGCTATGAAATCAGCCAGAACCTTACCTCCGCATCCTACAGTCTACTCACCAGTCATCTGGTGACAACTGTTCTCCACCTGGATGACCTCTGAACCACACACACGTGCCCATCACCTCTCAGCCTCTGTTCTGCTGTTATCTGGTTTGGACTCCTTCCTGCTATTAGTGACCTTGGCTTAGCGATAGAGACCACGCTTCAGGAACTGATAGGCCAGATGTTGTGGGTTCGAACCCCCTGCAGGGTGTCAGGAAGGGCATCCGGCCTCAACTCCCCGTGCACCATCTATGTCCGTGTTCACCCTCACGACGTGGGGACTAATCGTCACCTGTAAAAGAGATTGATGCCGTCAGTAATATTGACCTTGTAGTGACTTCTGCCTGTTATGACTGACTTTTGGCTTTGAGCTTTGGAATGAACTTAATCCCCCATGCCTGCCCTGAGTTGGGCTGGCAACCTGTCCATGGTCCTTCCCCTTCTTTCTCCCAACGAGTGCTGGGCTAGACTCCAGTATGGCCACGGTGACCCGACTTCACATAAGTCCCATCTGAGTGAACCCACTGTCCTCTGTGTTTCATTCTTATTCTAAATCTCCATCACAAGGTGTCTGAATATATTGCACATCCCAAGTTCGTGGGTTCGCTTGCTTTGGTGAGCATACAGAAGAAGTGTGATCAATTCCTTGGAGTTATTCAATGCCCGATGTAACCAGGAAGTAAACCTAGCCAGTCTGTGATAGGAGTAAATGTGCATCTGTTAGTGTAGGTGAACGGTGGGGAGCATAGGGGAAAATGACACGCGGCATTTTGAGGGTTGAGAGTGAGAATGAGGAGGGAGAGAGAACTCGGATTCCAATCAGTAACCTCATCACTGAATAAAATGGAGTCAAAGCAGCACATCTTATTTGTTTACCTCAGAAGCTTTCAGGGGCTAGTGTGTCAGGATTAAAAGCTACAGAGAAAACATCAACAAAGATGGTTTGTCTAAATAAAACAGATTTATCCCTGTTGACTAAATTTGCAAATGAACAGAAACCCTGACAGAGCATTTTAGTCGCACTTTGGCTTGACAGCACTTCCACACAGCCCCATATATTTTCAGCATAATTTCACTCACCGTGGAAATGATTGTGGGAAAGGCATGGTTACAAACTCCCAAAATGCGATCTCACTTAGGATGCCACGCTGGCTGAATCCTCCAGCCAAGAGTTCTTGTCGGATATTTTTAGATTACACATATCACATTGCAAATGATGGTTCTTCACCTCTTCATGAACTTCTAATGAACTGGTCTGCACACAAGCTTAGATCTGGCTAGTGTGAGCCGGTCCTGGTCAGTCACATGGCTGGACTGCCTATCTGGAAGAAGAAGAAGAAGAAGCTTTATTCATGTCACTGTAGTGAAATGTGTTCTCTGCTTTTAACCCATCCTATTGTACAGGAGCAGCGAGCAGCTCCAGCACCCAGGGACAAACTCCAGTTCTTTTTCCTATTGCCTTGTTCTGGGGCACAGGCAGGAGTATAAACCCCGACATACATGTCTTTTTAATGGTGGGAAGAAACAAGAACACACGGATGAAAGCGACGCAGACATGGGGAGAACATGCAAACTCCACACAGAAAGGAGCTGGGATGGGAATAAAACCAAGGACATTATTGCTATGAGTTAACGGTGCTAACCACTGCACTATTGTGCCGCCCATGCAATAACATGTGGTTATACAAAGAATGGGATTCTGTATGTTTTAGAGCAGATGTCCGTCCATCTATTGTCAACCACTTTTCCGAAGTTAGGTTGCGGGGAACTGGAACCTATCTCAGTGCTCATTGGGCGAAAGTCAAGGATTCAGCATGGTTTCAGTCACTGGGGCAGTATATGACCCAGTAATCGAGATGGGGAAAACGAGGTCTGAGGGTGGATTAGAAGGACGTATAAGTGGCAACAGGAAATCTTTAAACCATGAACTGGGAATTAATCCAACTACCCTTGATGTGATATTTGAAATTGTTTTTCCCCTGAATGTCAAGCACAAGACACTTGACTGTGTTAGGTTTGTTCCCATGGTAACCAGGTAACCATGACAGTATCTTCGTTCTTACACCGCTCCCTCAGGTCCACACTGTGGGGGATGCTCTGAATCATCTCTCACTGGACAGATGGGTACCACCCCGGTAGACGGACAGACAGACAGATCGAGTATTCATTTTCCTACGTGAGGGAATGTGTTGGCAGTCTATTCATCAAAACGTGCCATATATCATTTTCATTTAAAGGTGTGATGGAAGGAGGACAAATGTCTCCCAAAGCAGACGTTTTCCAGGCCACAGACCTGTTATCTGTGACCAGGGAGGAGAGTGAAGAATAATTTGAGGAGGTGGGCTTTTTACTATAAAATGCTTTGCTTACTTTTCTATTTAGGTGTGGAGGATTTTGTGTGTGTTTGAGTTCGACTGCTTATGTGTGTGTGTGAGTGTACAGGTTTTTCTGTCCTACATGGTCAGTTTTTACATATCACGCTTAGTCCCCATGCTGAGGAGGTGGACATGGACTCAGATGGGGCTGGGTGGGGGGTGGGATTAAGGTCTGATACCCTTCCTGATGCCCTGCAGTGGGTTCAAACTTGCGACTGAGAGAGGCCTGGTTCACATGTCACGATTAGTCCGTATGTTGTGGAGGTGGACACAGACTTAGATGGCGCTTAGGGGCATTAAGGTCGGATGCCCTTCCCGACGACCTGCGGTGGGTTTGAATCCGCTGCCTCTGGCTCGTTGCTTCCTGAAGCGAGCGCTCTAACCACTGAGCTACCACGGCCTTGGGTTCAAACTTGCCATCATAAAGGGGAAAAACTGTCCCCTTTATGAAGGCAACACCTGAAACCACCATCCTTTTGGAGACATCTTATGGGTAACCATAAGGAAAAGGGGCTATTTTAAGGTTAGGACTTAGTTTTAAGGTTTAACCATCTTGGGGGGCGGCATAGCTCAGTGGGTAGAGCGATCATCTGGCAATCTGAAGGTTGTAGGATCGATCCCTGGTCCTGCATAGAGTATGTTGAGGTGTCCTTGAGCAAGACACTGAACCCCTAACTGCTCCCCGAGTGCCAAATGTTGGCAGCTCACTGCTCCTATACAATAGGATGGGTCAAAAATGCAGAGAAATCCAAATTTCCCCTTGTGGGACTGATAAGGGAATCTTTCTTTCTTAAGGTTAAAGTTAAAACTAGGATTAGGTTAAGGTAACAGGGTATGGGTTAAGGTTAAGCATGTAGTTATAATGGTTAATGTTAGGGTTAAAGGCTATCAAATGACTGTAATCAATGAGGGGTCCCTACATGTACAGGGAGACATGACTGCGCGTGTGTGTGTGTGTGTTAGAGAGCGATATGGTCTAATTTGTTCCTCTGATTCATGTCTACCTGTAAAGTCTGCTCCCAGGCAGGCCTCGTCCCTCATAAAACCAAAAGTCTTTTTTCCCCTATTCGTGACTCTACCTGTCTGTCTTTCAGTCATGTCCTACAACTGATCCCTTCTTAGGAAACATTCACCTGAATGACTCCCCGACACTCCCACATCAGTTAATCTTGAGACAAAACTGTCAAGTAAAAGACGCTGAGATCACCAAAACCCCCCATTTCATCAGCACATGGCTCGTGAGGTGAGACCGTACCCTGCGTCTCTCATGAAATGAAAAATGCTCTGACGGCATCACCGTCACGGTGCAACATCTGCCTTAAACTCTCACACTACCACATCAGAGCCTAAACTTTAGCAGTATCTATAATTACAACAAACTTGATGTCAGCCAAGACCTGAAGTCACCTGCCTTCCTCTACTGTGCTTTATTTTTACGGTCTGTTAATGTTTCGGCCGTGGTAGCTCAGTGGTGGACTAGGTTCTTCAGAAAGTGATAAGTCAGATCCCACTGCGAGGTGCCAGGGAAGGACATCTGGCTTTAATCCCCCATGTTTAACCTGTCTGTCCATGCCCACAACACGTGGACTAATCATGACAAGTAAAAACAGACCTCTGTTAAGTGTTCCACGGAAATAGCTGTTGTTTTGTCCATCTGGTGGATGTATGATTTTGGAACTGAGCAGTTCTATTACATTATTTACCTCCAATTTTTGCAAAACCGGAGTATAACGTGAGTGAACGGTAAACGGATCGTTTTTATATTGGACGTTTTTAGTCTAGTGACCACTCAAAGCACTTTATGTTGTATGCCTCACATTTACTGTGCATGTTGGATTAAAGCCGGGTGTCCTTTCCTGACGTCCTGCATTGGGATCGAACCTGCGACGCCTGACTTTGGAGGTACACACGTTACCGCTGAGCTACCGTGGAAGAGTGAAGAGTTGGAGGGTTGCCGGACTTACAGTTAAAACAAGAAGTGATTTGTTTAAGACGCCTAATTCTGAAATTGATATTCTTCGTCATGGTTCTAGATGGAGGTAGATAGAAGAGGCAGTCGCTATTTCCACTCTTAATACCTGGATGTAAAACAGGAACTTGAAAAATAGTCTTCCCAGCACCGTCCTTGACAATTCCGTTTTCAGGGTAATGCTGAACCTCTGATAACTAAATCTGTAATTCTGTAAATCTGGGTTGGAGGGCTGATTCTTCTTCTTCTTCTTCTCCTAGATCCATATATTTAAAAAAGGCTCAAAGGATACTTAGGAAAGAAAAAAGTTTGAAATTTGGTTCACATTCCCATTCACTCACCCACTCACCCACTGTGAACATTCTTCTATATTACTATATTTCACATGGGAGATGACTGGAAGGGCCACGGTCTGCCCCGGGGGTCAGTGTAACCTCACTCAATAAGTGTTATAAATACTTGAACTCAGTTTGTTTTGCCTCACTCATGTTAACTCATTCTGGTAAGCATGAAATCAATTACATTTCTTCAAGATTTAGTAATCTTGAAGACCGTCAGTCAAGCATCCCCAAGCATCCCTTGGGGATGCTTTTGAGTCTGGGAGGTATTTCTGATTACAGTCTGTATCATTGGATTTAAAATATGAGGGGAGGAACATTCATTCTTTGAAATTAGTGGTTTCACTTCCAAGGAACTGGAGAGGTTTTATTCTAGTGTAAAGCCTTCACTTCTACAGGACCTTGCCTGCAAGTCTTAACATGTCATTTTGTGAGAAAGACAACCACTCACATTTCTACATGAGGGGTCCACGGGGCCTGGTCCAACCAGATGTCACCAGTGGACGATTTGATCAGCAACTCAACATGGTGGTCCAGTGGTCCACAATGTTGCCTCAAAGCAAGAAGGTCCTGGGTTTGAATCCCGTCCCAGGTCCTTTCTGTGTGGAGTTTGTATATCCTTGCCATGGGTTTCCCCCGGGTGCTCCAGTTTCATTCTACCATCAAAAAGATATGAATGTTAGCGTTAATCATCTTGCCTGAGCCCCTGAGCAAGGCAACAGGAAAAAGAACTGGACTAAGTCCCCGGCCACTGGGGTCCTGCAGGTTCGAACCCATCCTAAGGTTGTCAAGAAGTGCATCTGGCCTTAACCCCCATGCTCCATCTAAGTCCATGTCCATCCCGACAACATAGGGACTAATCGTGACATGTAAAAGTGGACCTCTCATAAATGAATTAATATAGTGTATTCTGAGGTATAATTTGGTGCAAAGGTTTTGCTAAACATCAGGATCTGATCTTTCCCACTGATAGTCAACAAGCCTGTCCAAGGCTGTACAATGGTCTGAGTTGACAGATTAGAGAGCATTGGTTGGCTTTTAGTGAGAACTATGTGCATTCCAGGATGAAGTTTGGTCTGTTTGTTAAAGGCCAAGTACATTAACTTAATGTGAAGCAGTACATTTAACATGAATCCATTTCGGTGGCCCATTTGGCGTTTCAGCAGTTGTTATTAAGAGTAGCAGTGCTGGGGCAGATATGGGAATCAGTCTGGGCCCGCAAGTGAATAAATCAGAAAGGAACATGAAAGACCCAATGCTATTATGACCTGCTCAAGATGGCCGGATGTTATTCCCATTTGCTGCCCGGACACAGGGATGCATTAATGCATTTAAATAATTATTATGCCTTAACAATAATTTTATTTAACAGAAGAATTGCCTTTTTCTTAACAACACCCCAACTGGGACTCCAATTCACACAAGACCAAATATGTCCAGACTAGTACATGAAAATACACACACCTGCCTGCTGGCAGTTTTATTGAGCCAGATGATATCCCTCTCGTCAACAGTGTAATACCATGATCATAGGTGAAAACCTAAGTAATGAGTGCCACAGGAGGTGCACAGTACTCAGTAGTAAAGTCTTTACTATGACAGGTCGATCCTGGTGGCAAGGACTTATACCAAGGATGACCAGTCAGCCATCATGACCGCAGGGGGTTGTGGAAACTCCAGACTATCAAAGAACTGCCCAACATATTGCTTTTCTCTCAGAGTTTGCTTCCCATAGCCTTTGTCTCCTTAGACTTCCCACGAGGCTGCAAGGCTGTGGTTGGCCATGAACAGCCTCTAGTTCTCAGATTCCCAACCGAGTTGCAAGGCAACCAGTTACTCTGTGGCCATGAGGAGGCCCAACAGAGGTCTTGGTGACTGAGAGAATATATACTGGTGGGGGAAGATTTGTACACTGGGGTGCTTCCTTGTTCACCACAAGAGCTAGCCAGTGGCAGGAAGCTGTAAGCAAGAGCAGGAAGCAAGCATGCATCTTCCCTCTAAATGTTGTACTGGACACATCACATCAACCTGTGTGAGTTGCACATGTACACACACACAAAACAGCAACAGAAAACATGACCTTTTCCTTTTAACAAGCAATGGTCTCCCAATGAGCCTTGTATGTACTCAGATATGTGGTCTTGTTTGTTTCATCTTTCCTCCAGAAAGACAGGATTCATGAGAACAATTCCCCGCGTAAATTCAATTTCTGGTAGTTGTATTTAAAGACCCAAGATTCTCAGATTCTTGCCTTCGGGCATCGATCAGTTAACACATTAAATAGCAACGTAATGATACTCAGATATCTACATAAAAGAGCTTGTTTTGCCAACCCCTTACATTCGCCCACCTGTAGCCGCGCCAATTAAGCTTTGGACGTACTAATACCAAAGACTCCCCATATTACGAAACAGTTGACCTGGCAGGCATGAATCTGTAAATCCTCACAAACCATGGCCAACAGCAATTTACACACAAGATCATACTTGTCCTCAGTTTTGTATATTGACGTGGTTTAAACTTCAGACGCCATCTTATGCCTTTAATCAGTGCCGTAGCTTTGGCGGGGCTACAGAGGGCAGATACCCTGAGCCCAAAATTCTTAAGGCCGCAAAATTTCAAAAGAAAACATGAAATAGTAATGATAATTAAATTACCCCTCCACACACACACAGAAAACATTAAGACGTTGGAACATTCTAGTTTTTTTCAACATGACACGGCAAATAGAAGTCGCCACGTAACATTTTACAATATTTTAGGGGGGGCAACACGTGTACCCCTGGCGCTAGCGACCTAAGTTGTAGGTTACAGTCTTTAATACGAACACGTTTAATCAAAATCCACCACGGAAAATCGGTTGAATGAACATCTCCAGAGACAAGATAAGAGTATTTAGCGTCCACTCACCAGCAGAATAATCAGCAAGTTTATACGGTTATAATTCAAGGAGATATCGCCCATGTTGTTTATGCATGTTGCTTGCCGGGGGATGACGTGAATCTCCTGCGACAGAGTGTGGTTGTGATCATTGAATATAAATAAAGAGAGGGGTCTTCTAGCTCACACAAGTAAATCTCTGTCTTTTTTACTCAGGTGCAACGAGTTTATCACATTTTCTCCGTCAGTCGCAACGACAAGATTAGTCTGACGTTTGCTGTGGTTCACGATCATGATTCACCTATATCTAGTCTAATAAAGATATTATGAACCAATAGAAAAAAACCATACAAAATATGTGTGCCAATGTACAATATATTCAGATTCGTAATCATATAGGCATGTTGAAGCATATATTGTACTTCTGCATATTGCATTCGTGTTGAGTCGCAGTGGCTCGGCCATAGGGCGCACTTCTCTGAGCAAGGCTTTGGAGTTTAGTAAATGTGAGGTATTCGATATAAATCGTATTGAGTGGTCGCTAGACAAGAAAAGTCCTAATATAGGAACAATATACCAAACCTCTATATGTGTACAGTCAAAATCATCGGCATATTCAAATATCTACCGAAAATGTATATATAACCAGTTATTTACAAAATGTGTGTATATGTGCGTATATGTGTGTGTTTTTGTGTTGCATTCAGACAGCGTCCCTCATTCTAAAGATGTGGCCCCTCCCCTCTTGATGACCTTCGAGAAGCGCCGGATGAAGAATTGATTTGACCGTAAAACACTGTATGAGGAAGAGATGAGAGGAGATACATATAAATACATGGGGACGGGGGTTGCCCTGACGTCGGCCCGGATAAACAATGGGAGGGAAGCGGTGGCGAGTGGGGGAAGGAAGGAGAGGCTTGAGTGAGTCAAGCGTTTTCAGAGCGGCTCACTCCGTCCATGACACGGGGTGGTCAACAAACCTGCCTATAGATGTACAGAGTAGGTAGGTACTGTTCTCATGGAAACCAGCCCTCACACAACGACCACTGCCTGCAAACAACCCTCTGAGCTTGTGTCTCTTTTGGTTGGGGAGGGCGTACACCACACACACACACACACACACACACACACACACACACACACACACACACACTTGATGTGTGCTCAATAGTCCAGGTAAGGAAATCATAAAAAAGTTGAATCAGTTCATCTGGATGCAACATTTACTGAGAACTGTGTCATCACTCACACAGCTGACATCTTCAGTCTGAGCTGACTGCAGGCATCTCCATCTCTATGAACAAACACAGTTACACAATGACAACGAGAAATGTTAGTTTCCATTGCAAAATGGAGCGCCTGTTGGAAACCCACACAGACATGAGGAGACCATGCAAACCACACACAGAAGAGACCTGGGTCTGGATCCTAACCCAGAACCTTGTTGCTGTGAGGCAACAGTGCTGACCACTGGACCACCATGCTGCCTCTAAAAAGTTTGGTGGTAAATGGTTAATGGACTCGGTCTTACGTAGTGGTTTACAGCTTCCTGATGACTCCTAGTTTGTGCTCCAGTGGATGCTGTGAGTTCAACAACAATCCATGAACTCAGGGGAGGGGCGCTAAGAGCACATATGTCACCATTTTACAATGCTGTGATTGCAAATATTCCCCATCCCTCTGTGAATAGTACTCATTACCCCTGATACTCTAGTCAATGGCCATCATAAAACCATTATTGATTTCCATCCTTATGCAACTGTGTTATTTATAAGGGTGGGGACGCATGCAGTCAGCTCAGACAGAGGATGGCAGCTGTATGAATGATAACATATTTTTCTCAATAACACTTTGTGTCCAAAAGAACTGATTCACCTTTTGGGTGACTCACTCATTGGCTCACGCCTCTCTCTCTCTCTCTCTCTCTCTCTCTCTCACACACACACACACATACCATTCCCAATACTACAGTTGGATGCTCCTTTTGGGGTCACTCCAGCCTAACCCTAACCTAACTCTTTGTATGTCACACTAGCCACCTACTTGTCCTCCCTCACCACATCCATAAACCTCCTCATTGGTCTCCTTCTGTCGAGTCACTGAGTCATTCTGGAGCCTATCCAAGTGCTTACTAGGCAAAACATGGGGAAACACCTTGGAAAGGTGTAT
>OMLC01081881.1:0-19484 GCA_900302585.1 Regalecus glesne
CCTCTTTCCCTACACGACGCTCTTCCGATCTGTGTGTGTGTGTGTGCGTGCGTGCGTGCGTGCGTGCGTGCGTTAATGATTTTTAATGTCTTCGTGTGTGTGTTGGAACTACATTGCCTCAAGTCTCTCTTTTCTGTTCTGACAGATTGTTTCTCAGAGGAAACTGTCCAAAGCAATGCTCCGGCCAGGAGGAAATGTGGGGAAGGCCATCATCACGGTGAGATCCTCCACCACTTTTCCTAGTGTGGTGTGTGTGTGTGTGAGAATGTTTCTCTCTGTCTTTCTCTTGGTTCAGCTTTAATAAAATGGCAAACATCACTTGTCTTTTCAAAGCACAGACACTTATATAAAGAGAAATGGAACAGATGTAATAATGAAATGAATTAAATATTGCTATTCTGACAGATGAAAACAAACAAGTGTTAATTATGCATTTTATGTTTGTTTTTGTCCGCCTGTTTCCGTGGGAGTATGCATGTATTTTAATATATTTGTGTTCACAAACGCAAAGAACCAGAGCCTGGTGTGTGTGATATCTAAGCTTTTCAGAGCTTTGTCATGATGGATGTGGAGGTTGCTCATGTTTAAAGATGTCCTAAATGCAGTGGCTGCGTTTGCATCTTAATCAGTGGAGGAGTCTCTTTCTCTCAAATTTGATCTGCCTGTATAATATTTTCAACAGTCTCCAACCTAACAGTCACCATTAAAAAGAGCAACTTTTGAAATCCTTCAGCATGTGGATATCTGTGAATAGGCCCTCTGCATTCAAGTCTTCAGGATTTTCCCACCAAGACAAGCTCTTTAGTAAAAGTCAAATCATAAATAATTCTATCAAATTAAAATGTGGACCTGAACCTTTCAGATCTCAGCAGAGGAGCTAACGGGGAATGATGACTATGTTGAACTCTCCTTCAGTGCCAGGAAACTTGATGACAAGGTGAGGTATTTGTGTGCGTGTGAGAGTCACAGAGTGCAGACTGTACTTGTGTGCACATATGAATGTACATTGTTGTTCAGTGTACATTCATGTCTATATGTGCATATATGCATCTTGCTTTGTCAACTTCTCTTAATTTTGGAACCCTTTTCAATCCTAGGACCAAATAGTTTCCAAGTATGCCTTAGTCTGCATGTGATGGAGGTACAAATATATAGATAGTGGTACTGTTTTATATGAATGTTAGTAATGATAGTGTATTTGATCATTGAATAGAGTTTTTCCTCATAAAATCATGCAAGTCAGGTTGGAATGAAATCACAGTGGAACAGACGCTTTTTCTCTCTGTCCATCTGACCAGTGGCTGTGTTGCCTTTGGTTATTTTTCTTATTTATATTTTTAAATTCTGTTTTCTATTTCGGTCAATCAAGCAAAATTCATTGGTATGATGAGTAATTAAAAGTTTATTTATATAGTAGTTTTAAAAAACACACAGTTACGAAGTGCTTTACTTGCATTTGTAACTAGATAATATAAATAAATTGAACACTAGACATGACCAAAAGAAACAGACAAACTAAAAACCAACCAAAACAGGTCTATTAAAAGGCTTGCCTAAAAAGATGGGGGTTTTAGAAGCTGCGTAAAAATGTCCAAAGATTTCACTAAATCAAATGGATGGGGAAAGATTATTCCAGAAATTTGGGGTTAAAACTGAAAAGGCCTGGTCACCCCCTGTTTTCCAGTTGGAGTGGGAGATGGATTAAAGACCGAGCTTTGACGATCGAAGTGGTCAGGGAGTCGAGTGAGGAGATCAGAAATTTAACAGGGGACAAGATCATGCAGTGCTTTGAAATTAATCAGCAATATATTCTACATTATTCTGAACTTTACAGGAAGCCAATGGAGAGATAAAAGATCATGGGTAAGGTGAGACCTACACCTAATTATAGTGAGTAATCTGGCAGCTGGATTTTGAGCCAACTGTAAACGTTTCAAAGCAGCAGAATAGCGCAGGGTGTGTGAGCATCGCCTACACTTTGTGTATCCATGAGTAACCATCAGTTGAACTTTATATCTTTTAAGATTTGCCTAGAAACTACGAAGCAACCTGAACTTGACTCCATCCAAGGGCTGCATAGATCAGCAGGAAGGGCGGTCATCCAGCAATCATAAGATTGGTGGCTTGATCCCCAGCACCCCCAGAGAGCATGTCAAGATGTCCCCAAGCAAGACACTGAACCCTAACTGCTTGGGAGAACAGGAAAAATAGCCAATTTTTGTACATTAAAATGCAATGCAGCACACTTAACATCAAGTGAAAAGTGCACAGATGACGGGGGTAATAATGAAGAAAAGCATATGAAGTGAGTAGATGATAAGAATAAAAGGAAATTTACACCTTCTTTTAAGACCTCAGCAGAAGAGAGACATTATTGAAATGTCAGTGACTCATAATTCAACCCTTTCAGAAAAGACTTGTCTGAACTTCCTAAGCTAAAAGTCTCTTAAAATATGATGAAAACATACGTCCCTCCCTAAAGAGGGCCCCTATCCACATTGAGACCCATCATGTGAACTTGTCATGTGGTTTTTGATAGACTGCTTGTCTACTGTATAGTCCGTCTTGCCAGCTGAACAGCACACAATCTCACTGAACGTTACACCTATTCACTTTACATGGACTGACGGAGTATCTGTCTTGTGCCTTTACTCCATAAAATACCCTCAATTGTCATTTCTACAATCATATCACTTATTACGAGGCAGGATGGTGGCATAATGGTTTGTACTGTTGCCTCACAGCAAGAGGGTCCTAGGTTCGAATCCCGTCCCAGGTCCTGTCTGTGTGGAGTTTGTACGTTCTTCCTATGTCTAACTGGTTTTCCTCCAGTTTCCCCCCCCACCATCATAAAGACATGTATGGTAGGGTTAACACTCCTGCCTTTGCCCCTGAGCAAGGCAATAGGAAAAAGAACTGGAGTTGGTCCTAGGGTGCTACAGCTGCTCCCTGCTCCTATACAATAGGATGGGTTAAATACAGAGAACACATTCCATCGTATGTATGTACATTGACAAATAAAGCTCCTTCTAATTTCTCATCCTATTATTTGATACAATGTGCATCCAAGCCATCAGTTACCAGTTAAGATCAAGGCCATTCTGAGGAGTTTGATTTCATGCCTTTCAAAACTTTCTCCTTAAAGATTTATCTGTTCAAGAGTTCCTACTGGCTGTTTAGTAGTACGGAGGCGACGCTGAGCTTCTTAGCCGTGAAAATCTCCTCCATATATCCATAAATCAGGAGCAGCTCCAAATGAGACAAATGTTTTGTTTGGGCGAAGTCTCCACATAAGCTATATTTTCTACCCATTTTTTACCAGAAGACATTCTTTCCCCACCTCAGCTGAACTGTTATGTCAAAGAGCTCTTTATCCACCCAGCAGTGCGGGACGGCTCAGCCAGAGAATGAGTCGGGGAAAATCAACCTTTGGATCTTTAGAGATGAGAAGCATCATGAACAGTTAAACCTCGACGTGTCTCTATCGACCCATCGGCTTCCCTCTGTCATTAGATAAACAATCTGAAATGATGTACACTTCCACTTGAGGAAGACAAAATCCCCAATCTTCCATGGGTGCTAAATTTTTATATCATGTTATTTCCAGGAAATATCATCTGGCTCTGATGCTGAAAATGCTCCCAAACAATTCATTTCAGACTGAAAATGTGGTGAAAATTACTAGCTATACATAATGTGAGATATTGGCTTGAAGGTTCTCTGAAAGTAACAGAACATCATCGATATTTTGTTTTTTTCTTTTAATATCCTGCATCTTCTATTACTTCATTAGCTATTCTACTTGTTACTGTCCTGCATCTTCTATTACTTCATTAGCTATTCTACTTGTTACTGTAGGTTTAGGATCAGAAATTGAGATAAAGTCTCTGTTCTTGCCCATCAGATATTAAAATGCAGCATATTCGTTCTGGTGTTTCTTGTCGCTGTCTTATAATGGTTATACAAGCCGTCAATGGCACAAATTAAACCAAAGACTTATCTTTTAAAAACAAATTGAAACAGCCATCCATGCCTTCTATTCATCCTGATAGACCGGGTGACAAGGCAGATGAGAGTGTGCTCAACTACATCAAGTTTAATAGAGGTCTCATGTTATCAGATGACTGTCTCTTTTCCACCAAAATGAGTAAAGAGAACATTACATAGGTAAACATTTAGCCCACTTAATCAATGTTTCACAGTAATTACTTTAGTTTAAGGCACTAACAGCACATTGTGTTCCAGCTGATATCAGATTTGGTGTTACGCTATGACATGATATGTTTGTGTTTCTGTGTCTGTCTGTCTGCAGGATTTCTTCAGTAAGTCTGATCCCTTCCTTGAGATCTACAGACTAAATGATGATGCCACACTGCAGTTGGTGCACCGGACAGAGGTGATACACACACACACACACCTTATTATCTCTGCCAGGCAATAGCCTGGAGGTGATATTTCATTTGATTGCATGTGTTTGATGTGTGTGTGTGTGTGTGTGTGTATGTGTGTCCCCACAGCTAGTCTTGCAAACTGCAGGAACTATCAACCTACATGTCTTTGTGTCCAAGAGTGTATGATGAAGATCCTCTTCTGGTTGCTGTGATTCAAAACTTTGGAAAAATGCTACTCTTGCTATTGCAGCTCCCTCTCTCCATTCACTCTCTTGCTCGCTCAACTAATGCTGACCAACTCGGTCACTCCCTAATCATAGATAACCATCTGCATGTACAACACGCATCAATGGTTGAGTCCGATTGGTTAGTGACGGTGTCAAAACCAAAACGTTAGTATGTGCTCAGGTATTAAAGTCTTGAAAACAAACAGGAAGTCAGTTGTATTTTGCACGTCAGACAATAATTCTATGCTGAGCTCAGTATAGTAGAACTGAAGGAAGACTGGATAAACCAAAAAAATCCATCCGTCAATCATCAACCACTTATCCGAAGCGGGTTGTTGAAGTAGTAACTCCAGTTGAGGATCCCAAACATCCTTTTTCTTGGCCCTAGCCAGCGGGGAGATATGATCCCTCCACTTGGTCCTTGGTCTACATTGTGGCCTCCCCCCAGCTGGACTTACCTGGAACACCTCATTAGGGAGATGAACCAAAAATAATTCATCTTATTCACATCACCAGCACACATAAGTAATCTATTCTCTAATGTTTAGACAGCTGTTGAAATAAAATTCAAAGAGTAGGATTTATTCACAGTCAAAGCTGCAAATATTCCCACTAGCTACAATGAAATATTTCCCACAGCCGAGCTATGTTTTCTCACCATTGTTTTATGAATGATGGTCAATCAGCAGAGCAGCCATTACGTCATTCATTTTATATCATGAAAACACTATAAAAGTGATTGTCAAGTGCATTAGAAATCTTTTAACAAAGGCTTTGGAATTCCCATGGCCTGAGCTCTGTCATTTCACATCAGATTGGTTGCTTTTATGCGAGGGTCTGCTAAGGAGGCTGCAGACTGACAGGCAAAACATTTTTAATTAAGTAGATTTTTTTAGTTTGAGTGCTGCATATTAACTTTTTTTGGTCCATATTTCCCATCCAATCAACTTTGGCACTGCACAAAAGTCTCATAATTGCAGGGAATCCAGTTTTTTCTGTCTGTGTGTGGATACGTTTCCCTTCTCCAAGTAGAAGGAAAAAAGAGGTTTTGTTGCCAAGTCTGAACACCAGAGAGGGAGAAGATATGTACGCCTCGTGGAGATCTGCGCTCTACTGAGTGCAGATCCTCAAGTTTTATCTTGTTTTCTTAGTTTTCAGAAGCAATGAATTAGTATACATTCATCCAACCATCCATCCATGGTCAACAGCTTAAAGTCAGGTTGTGGAGTCATGCTGTAGCCCGTCCCAGCGCTCAATTGGGTGAAAGGCAGGGAAACACCCTGGTCAGGTCACTGTTCTCTCACGGGTTGAGCAGTTAGGAGTTCATTGTCTTGCTCGGAGACGCTTTGATAAACTTTCTATATTTTATCAAGATAACAGAATGATTGAACTGATTAACTAAGAATGCTAAATATGAGCAGTGAATTTCCGTTAAATTGTCTCCTGTATTTTCTGTTACATCCGTATCATGTCCTTTGTAGCTACACGTATTGAATTAGATTCAAGGTGTGTGATTACTTACAAATTCTAATTCTGTTCTCTTCCTTCTTACCCCCCACCCGTTTATGTCCCTTTCTGTCTCCGTCTCTTTCAGACTGTCATGAATAATCTTAATCCAGTCTGGAAAACTTTCAAGGTTTCTCTCAACTCGCTGTGTAGTGGTGATCAAGAACGCAAGCTCCAGGTGAAAGGTTTACTACACACACACACACACACACACACACACACACACACACACACACACACACACACACACACAAATCACTTTCTCTTTCTGTCTCTCTGTCCTTTCAACCATTTCTACTTAATTACTAAGGGACTCTGCCGTCTGCAGCAGCAAAAATAACAAGGAGGTGTAAGGCCATTAGCACATTCAGAGAAAGGGGAGGAGAGGAATATATTTCCCCTTTCTCTTGCTCTCTGCACAGGAAACGTTGGTCAAGACATCCAACTGAAGTGCGATTACGCTTTTAGAAATGGCTCATGGTACCAGGTTGGGTCATCATAGCGGTAGCACATGTTCAGGCTAAATGACATATCTGTGTAAAGTCGATACAATACAGAGTTTGGTACATTGGCTGACACTCCAAGCTTCAAAGTACTGATATGCTTTTTTTTAGCATGTCATAATCAATAAAGAAAATGTAGGGATTTACGTTGATGGTGCATTGAAAGGCCCATTAAACCAGCTGTGAATATTTGTAATCATAAGATTAATAATATATGTACTTGTTTGAATCGAGACAGAAAGACAGAAAAGAATAACAATAAAAAAACAATAATAATAGTGATCCGAATGCTAATAATAATACGACTACTACTCCTATTACTACTACTACCAATAATAATTTCCGCGACCCGACACCGGATTAGCGGTTGACGATGGATGGATGGATCATAATAATAATAATGATGATAATAATAATAATAGTAATAATCTCCTTATAGGGACAGTACATACCAATGAATATGTAGTGTATAAATAGACCAGATTAAGCCACCAGGCTAGTTTTCATCTGTCCCAGGCAGTTAGAGGGCTTCAGTGTCTTGGTCAAGGACACTTCTGTATGCTTTCTGAAGGAACCACAGCTTGAACCGACAACTTTCTAATCACTACTTGGCCACCCTAACTCCTGAGCTAGGCATCTTCTAGACAGACAGATGGAAAGATAGATAGACTGACGGGTATCAGAAAGAGAAAAGATGTTCTGCTGATCTGTGTTAAGACTCGGGCGTGGGATCAGAATCATGGCGGAGCAGCTTCACGGTGAGGGGAGTTGGACTGCAGTGTGTGTGTTTACATTGTGACTACGAGTTGTTCCTGTGACACTTTGGTTAGCCAGATCTAATATCACATCTTACCCACTGATCCCAGATCTGTTTATCCTCACTCACGGGAAGAGCTCAAGCTTAATGTATTGATTTGTGCATAATGTAGGGATTGACATGAAGCTTCCTGTCTATGAGTTGTATATAATTGGATTGACAGTGCAGTGGTGGGTTCATCCGTAGCTCTCAGGCTGCTGGGGACTGACTAGTTGGTGGATTGAGGGGTATGATGAGCCACATATATCCACAGCCACACATCTACATGTCAACACACAAGGACACATTCCTGCATGCATACTGCACAAGCACACAACAATGTGGAAAGGCATGTATTTGAATAAATAGAAACACACACACACACACACACACACACACACACACACACACACACACACACACACACACACACACACACACACACACACACACACACACACACACACACACACACACACACACACACACACACACTAGCCCACTTCAGCTGACACCCATATTGAGGCTTATGCTAAAGCAGTTGGCTGTTGGCTTGGTTTGGACACAGTCATGTAAACCATCTGTAGCTTTACAGTCTGTACTGTCTGCACATTTCTGTAGTGCTTCTGTCTTGGCCACCTACTTAAAAAAGAGATTTTTAAGGTCACTTGTGATCTAGTAACTAAGGCCCCATTCATTTAGCAGACTCTACCACACATTTTGCTCTACTTCCAACATATCCATTTCCCTCCATTGTTTTAAATTACCATACTATCCATTAAATACCATACCGTACTATCTATACCCTTTCATACTTCATACTATACCATCAAATACCACACTGTACCATAACATCCATACCATATCATACAGGAATGGGGTTTGGTGTCTACTTCCTGATTCAGTATTATAAAAAATATTTAACATATTGTTGTTTTCCAAATAGTGAAAATACCACAATCCGATCATTTCTAAAGTCTCAATTTCCTCTTAACTACAGTAAACTATGAACACCGCTATGATAGAAAGAAAACGTATGATAAAATACATCCGACTTAAGCACCATGACATGGTTAATCCTCCCCGAGCAAACATTCAGACAATTCAAATCCAGATATTCAGTGGTGAACCTCATTAATTCAAGCCTCTTCAAAATATCTGTTCATGGTGCTTCAGCAATGGGATTCAAGGGAAAGGCTGGGCTATTTAAATCTTCCCAGCTTATCATCACTATTTTGCAATGACTCGACCGCCCCCAATACTAAACTATACCGTACCATACTAACAGTGGTAGCTCAGTGACAGGTTGTTGCATCCAAGGTGTTTGAAGGAGCATTTCTCCAGGTCTTTCCTTTCCACACCAGTCACTCTAACCAGCGCTGCTCCCAAATTCACAAGAGGGACAACTGGATTCCATACCATTTAGTTAACTGTTGAGTCTGTTTTTTCTTTTCATTTCATTTTAATTTCATTTACTTTTCTTATATCTCTCTAGTTTTGCTTTCCATTTTACTGCTGTAACACTGCAAATTCCCCTCTGTGGAACTTCTAAATGAATTTCTCATCCTCTCAGTGGTGGAGTTTACAGTACTTTTGTGAACTGATGAGCCAGATGTTGCGGGTTCGAACCCACTGTGAAGCATCAGGAAAGGGCCTCGATCCCCCACGCTCCATCTAGATCCGTGTCCACCACCACAATGTGGGTGCTAACCGTGACACGTAGAAATGGACCTCTCACCATACTATACTAATATCCCGTTCCATACTGTACAGCCTACAACACACCGTGCTCACAAACTCAGAATGACAACAACAGTGAGAAAGAAACGTCAACCACAGTAATAGCAAAGTAAAAGCAATCGTAACTGGGCCAATTACTTTATTTCTAACCACGCTGTGTGTTTCATGGCTCTTCAGAGCACTTGATAAGGAGTTGGTTCCCTGATGAGCTATGAACCCTGGTCCAAATCCCTCCTTTTCCCTTCACGATCGACCCGTGTGGGCTCTCGATAAAGGTGGCGCTGATACACTCACAGCCCTCCACCCGAACCACCGCCTCTAATCTGCATAGAGGAATGACAAGCATTCTTCAGTCGCTCACAGGAGGAGGGGGAGGAGGCGGATGGGTGGGAGGGAAACATACCACGTCGTGGCGGCCGAGTGAACAGTTTCCAGCGTCCGTCTCGTCACGTTGCTTAACTTTTGAAATGAACTTAAGGATACGGCGGTGGCGAGGACTGCGTGGCGGTAGGACGGCGTGATCGTGGGTCTTCGGGACCCCCCCTCCCCCCGGTCCGTTGAAGATGGGCCAGACCGCCGTGTCCACCGTGTCCCAGAGCGCGAGCGGTGAGTGGACTTGTGGATGTCTGTGGATGTGAGCGCGTGCACATGCTCCAGTCTGTCCGCCTCGCGTGCATTCCGCTGCTCTATTCAGGAAGTGTCTTTTCTGTTGTTTCGTGTTTTCTGTTGTTTCGTGTTTTCTGTTGTTTCGTCTTTTCTGTTGTTTCGTGTTTTCTGTTTCGTCTTTTCTGTTGTTTCCCGTAAAGTCACGATGTCGTTTTCTCTCGTCTAAGCACGCCGAAAGTTTGCACATCGTCCAACACAGAGTCAGCTGTGAGACAGTCATGGTGCTTAAATGGATCGCTTGTTTTTGGGGTATTGTCTTAAGTGGTGGCCAAGTGGTGATGACGAAAGCGAATCTGTCTCCAGTGTGCAAACCGAACCCCCCCGTGGAAACGGACAGAAACTCAATGAAATGATGAAGGCAAGTTACGTTTAACGGTGTGACTGAGATTTACAGCACCGAAGAGGCGTTTTGACGGCCACAGCGTCGCTGCTGAGAGTGAGATACGAGTTTATGCAGTTTTCAGCCAAAATGACACACACACACACACACACAGACACACAGACAGACTAGAGTAAACTCAATTTTAACAGCTGTTAGGATATAAGTCAATTTTATTTGTTTGGGAAGGTCAACATGTTTCAAATGAGGCTGTTGTGGGTTTGGAGGAAGTTTACTTGGAGTTAGCTGAGCCATCTAGCACAATGCAATCTGGGTGGATTCTATTATCAGTGTGTGACCCAACGCTGATGTGTTTTATTATTTATAGGGGGCATATATGGACAAATATATATAGCAGGTCTAAACATTCAAACTCCCCTCTCATTTTTCTTTAGTTTGCAAATCCCCCCCATTGCTTTGAGCCAAACACAAATTGGGACATTCCACTGTTACTTCTGTTTTGGTGTTCCGTTAATGCTTTTGACCTTCTCCTTAAAAAGGACAGTTCAACCCAAAATCAAATGTTTTTCCTCTTACCTGTTGTGCCAATTAGATCATTTGGTGCGAGTTGCCGAGCTTTGTTGTTATCGGCCGGCCGTAGAGATGTCTGCCCTCTCTCTAATACAAAGGTACTGGATGGTAGTCAAAGTGCCAAAAACATACATTTGAATAACCTAACAGCAACGTCTGTTTCGAGAAATCATGACCAGGTTACTCCAGATAGTCCACAGACATTGTTAGGAGCAAATTTATGTAGGAACTGTTTTCTTAGGCTGAGCTACACCTACAGACATATCTACGGGCCAAAGTCTCTAAAAGTTGGCAACACACTAAAATCTATCTAGATCTAGATGGCTGAAATCTACTGTGGGCCAGAGGAAAACATGTATTTTTGATTCAGAATGATCTGTACTTTTTCGATGAACATCTATTTTTGAGACTCTTGGATTCTAAAATGACTGTTGAATTCAGAAGTACTGTTGTTAAAGTCAGGGTTGGTAGTATTTTTCTTGTCATTTGGCAAACATTTCACAATAGCCTTTCAGCAGCTTATTGTAACTCAAGTGGTCTGAGAGGAAACTATACTTCTGCAATTCTTCTTGGCTATGTATTAAGACTTTAGCCTGGGACAGAAAATTTTAGATTATTACAGGGAGCATTCCTATTGGCTGTTCCACAAAACGCAGACACACATGAACTTCAATTCATGTCGGCCTTGCCTGACCAGTTGCTTGTCGTTTTAACCCTTACCTTAAAAGTCAACAATATTGATGTAACTAGGAGACCCGATGAAAATATATTTTAGATCAATAGATTATCGATAACGATACAAGTTTCACAAGTCTTACTTTGGCATTTCCTGGTGTTATACAAGAATAAGTGACTAAAGAGTGTTGTGGAGGTCATTTGGTGGTAGGGGATTGGTGGAGTGATACAAGGCAGTAGAGAGATGAGCTGAATTTTTTTTCTTATATATATATTCAATGTTACTAACCAGTTCATTAAATGTGTACACATAGAGGATAGGATGTATTATATTACCACATTAAAGTGGAGTAGAAAACTTGTCAATAATCAATAGTCCATATTTACATTTCCCAATCAGTCCCCACATCGTGGGGATAGACACGGACTTAGATGGAACTTGTGAGGATTAAAGGCCAGTTGCCACTCCTGACAGAGTGCAGCAGGTTTGAACCTGCAACATTTGGCTCTTCAGTTCCTGAAGAACGCCCTTTACCAATAAGGAGTTAAAAATCATCATCTGGGCAAAACTCAATATGTGTGTGACCAGTAATGTCGGGCTCAGACTGAATGAGCCAGTTTGAGAAGGTGTGTTTTGAGATTGGATTTGAAAGTAGAGAGTCAATATTGTAAGTTTCTTGTGGGAGAGAATTCAAGTTGCAAGGGGCAGAACAAGTGAAGGCTCTAGACCCTATAATGGTCAGGCGGGCAGATGATGTAGTGAATTGGATGACAGAAGATCTGAGAGTACAGCAGGGTGTGTAGATATGCAGGGGCTTGGAAAGATACGCAGGTGCTAGGTTATTATAAGGGCCTCAAAGCAGAGAAGCAGAATCTCGAAGTCAATAAAATGTTAGGATTTAATTTAACAGAGGTATTTCTCTAAAGTAATGCACATTTGAGAGTTAGTACAATACAGGCAAAGACCTAGTCAGGAGTGAACAATGTAAGTGCCCCAAAGCGAAGCCCACCATTGGGGGGTAGATGTGTTCCCGGTGCCATAAATCGATCAGCCAGGAGAAATTGTCCCTGGTGGCAGACAGAATGTCACAGTGAAAGGGAGGCTTATAGAAAACTGATCTAAATGTAGTGGTGTCATTCTCCAGCCATTATAATGTGCAGTAAACACTTACTTCATGGAATGTTTAGGGGAAAAAAAGTTGTCCACTTCCACTTTGAGGAAACCTCCTTCATTTTTACATAAAGTCTCATTATTACTGGAATACTGCCCATTACAGATCAGTGAGGGTGAACATTATAAAGTATTTACAGCTGAGATTGTTGGTTTTTTTTCTCATGTAAATATCTTGTTGAACCTTCAACCCTGAAGATTCAAAAGCAAATAAGCATTCTCTCTGTTACTCTCTAATTACTGCTGGCTTACATGGAACAGTAACTAAACAACCCATGATCATCCAAATCAGGGACACTTTGCATATGTTTACTTCAGTGATTATCATTTGGAAGAACTTAACTGGTAATATTGATGCATCGCAAAAGGCTTTACATCCTCACCACAGCAGCCAAAGGCTTAAGAATAAGTCAGGTCTCTGTAAGTTAGAAGAAAAGAGAAGTTGTTGTGGCGAACAAGTGCGAACCAAACTGTCACTAAGACTCCTACAATGTCAGGTTCAGCTATTTTTTTTAATAATTAAGTTTAGCTTCCTGGTTGGGAAGGTCAGACATAACACTGGTAACTTTGATTATGTCAAATATATTTCTGGAAGTTAGTGTGGTGAGATGCCAAGGCAAAATAGATATCACCAAAGGTGTCAATAAGTGAGACTACTTGTTACAGAAATAGGTTTCTTGATCTTGTCCAGACTGCTGTCTGTGTCTAAATGATAAAAAGGTCAATTTTTACGCATCATGATCAGTCTCCATGTGGGGGTGGGCAATAATTTAGATGGAGTGGGGGATTAAGGCTGGATGCTCTTCCTGATGCAGTGTGGTGGGTTCAAACCTGCAGCATCTGGCTCGTAAATTCCTGCAGCATGTGCTCTAACACTAAGCTACCTTGGCCCCCAGTAAATAATAAAAATAATAAACACCTAAAACGTATCATAAACTATCACCTAAAACACTTACAAACTTATCATCAGTTGTCATGTTTGGCATGTTGATATCTGAGAATATATGGTTTCAATAATAAGAAATCATGGGGCCTGCACTCCTATTCCTGATTGATTTGTGACCATGTAGGCTCCTGCAGCCATGTTTGTTTTAGAATAACTCTGGCTTCTTTATCGTTTTTACTCAGGTATGAGAGATGGATGTCATTTAATTCTCCGTGCAAATATGTGGCAAAGCCTTAAGTAATAGACTGTATGTCAATTGGATGCAGAGACAACTGAAAGAAGTTAGGGATTGTACTTACTGCCAGCTCTCCTGTCAGTCACAGGTTGCTTTAAGTATTTATCAGACACTGTGGTCTACCTGCACAGACAATAAGAGTTTCCTAATAAATCTGCAACAAAGTTAGCGATGGAAACAAAACCAAACAGAATTAATTTGAGTAACATTTTGATGTGGTTTTGGCTGGACCTTGGCCCGCACTGCAAACACAGATGTCCCTGAACTGATTGGCTGACTGAGTGATCAGTGATCTGACTGGACTGCTGGATCAGGTGACCAATAATGTCACTGGAGTTATATGATTGGTTGGCCCAGTACTGAGTGCACTGTTAAAGCACCCCAATTAACAATCACTGACAAAACACTCACTGGCACATTCACAGGTTTTTGCGGCCATTGAATCTACATAAATAAGGCAAAAAGAAACCATGTAATTCTCAAAGCACCCGCAAAGGGTAAAATGCACCCTGAACTATACTACCAAGCAAATAGCATCTTGGTAGCTTACACAAATGTAAATTAGATCTGTGCCCCGATTAGGTATTTTCAATGCAAATGAGTTTCATTGGAAAAAAGTCTATCCAACTCGTTCATGCCAGCAGTAATAGCCAGACTCATAGTCAATATGATCAGCGTCTTCAGAGAGCTGGTGGTAACTGATGCCCAGACTTTCCAGGGATCGAGGCAGCAGAGATCGTAGCCAGGAGAAGGCATCATCATGCCAGGCGTGCTCAAGAGCAGCTATTTTGCAGGAGAATTGCACATCATTACTTTTTAGTTAACTGATTACTAAAACATCTCCGAATCACAGATCAAAACCTCATTCTTCAACAACACATACTCTCAGACGGGCTCTCTTCTGTCTATTTTGTATGCCGTCTCAGTTGTATGCTAAATATGTCGGAATCGTTTGGGAGTTTTTCTCAAATGGAAGCAATGATAGGGTCAAAGATGGAGCTAATGCCCAGTTTCACCCCCTCCTTCCTGTCCCTCTTTACTCCATTTCCCCCTTTTCTCAACCACACAATCAGCCTCTCTCTTTCCTTTTTTCTACTTCCTCTTCTCATACCTTGTGCCCCTTAATTTTTTGCATCCTACCCCGTCTGTTGTTCTTCCATTCCTCCCATTCTCTTCTCATATCAACCACTCTTGTCTACCTCTCTTTCCTTTCATCCCTTTCTCTCAGATCATGTGGTTCATTTCTTCCCTCCCTGGAAGCCACCAGGGAGGGAAGGAAGCCTCTCCCTTTCCCCATCCTCCTCCACATATGTTGTTCCTGTGACGGCATGTAAAACACACACACACACACACACACACACACACACACACACACACACACACACACACACACACACTAGTATTGTCACAATGTAGCTCCGCCCACCTACGACTCCCTGCTTCACCACGTCTCAGAACCCCTGGCCTGTGATTACTGAAACAGTATAGAACACTGGAGATGGACCTCGTCTTCACCGTTTCAACACGTTCCATGCAGAGAAGTAGGCTAATGGCAGAAACAGCGGTGATCACTTTTACTTCTATTTTCCGTCACTCTCGCCCTTTTGGATTTTGTCTTTTTATTCCATGTATTAGTTCTGCCAGCTCAAACTTCTCCTCTGCACCGACTGTACATCTCGATATCTTGATTCGTTATACTTCAGAGCAATATCTCAATGGTGTCACGGACATGGTGACACGTTGGTGGTGGGGAAGCCTTGTGTGGTCCTCCAACCTTTACTCAGACACACTCACTTCCATCAGCCTGACTTTGTGTACCCGAGTGAGCCCAAGTTGGCCCATTCATAGCCAGTCCGACTGAATGAATAAACCATGTGAGGGACCGTTTGGTTCAGATTTCTGTTGTGTGTTAAATCCTGTTTGTGATTACCGTGGTCATCTCCAGTGCTGGTTTATTTCCAAATCCAGCCTCGCCCCCCCTAGGCCTGACGTCACCCACTGAGTCATGAGTTTTTAAATAAAGTGCATTGTGTTGTAGCAGAGGCCAGTCAGCTGTTGTAATATAGACACTTCCCAAAGTGGAGCAGTGGGTTTGGGTCACATATGGCCACATGTTTCATTGTATCGAGGTTTCTGTGTGTTATCCATCTAAACAAATGATAAATTGATCTTCATGAGCCACAGTTAAAGGAGCAGTAGGACCGTCTCCAAACCCCAGCCAGCATGCAGTCCTTGTGTATTCAAGCAACCAAATGCCCAAAGCAATAATTGACCCAGATTGTACATCAGACTGTGGGGTAAATGTTTGGAGGTTACTTGACCTTGTTTTCCCACTTTACTGGGTTGATTTGTTGTTTGTCATACTTGTGTTTAATACTCGTAATACTCCCCATAATCCTTAAACTAATGTCTTCCATATCCAGTATGTTGAAGGCTATTATTTCTGCTTAATTCACTTTTTAAACACTGAGCCCCTAACTGTCCAAGTCCTGTGATGGAGCGGTGAGCTGTCCTGAGTGCTCCCCTACCTTTTGCTCAGTGAGCGGTGGGAGCGGCTCCAGCATGACTCCGCAACCCGACTTTGGATAAGCGGTTGATGATGGATGTTTTAAGAGTTCTGGCTCATGTGAGTTGTTGACAGAGAGCTAGGTTGTTTTCTATTAAGCTGTTAAATGGCATCAGTACAGTGAGATTTCTCTCTCCCTTTATGCCTCAACGTATGCACAATATGATATATTAGACATGTGTAACGGATTGAAGCATCCAGGAAAGGAGGTATGAACACGTGTCAGGTTGTGTGCTCTAATGTCTCTAAGACTGATAATAATAATAATAATGATTCCTTTATCAGTCCCGCAAGGGGAAATTTGGATTTCTCTGCATTTTTGACCCATCCTATTGTATAGGAGTAGTGAGCTGCCAACATATGACGCTCGGGAAGCAGTTAGGGGTTCAGTGTCTTGCTCAAGGACACCTCGACATGCTGTATGCAGGACCGGGGATCAAACCTGTAACCTTTTGATTGGCAGATGACCGCTCTACCCACTGAGCTATGCCGCCCCCGTGATTAAGCTTGGTGTGTGTATATACATATATATACACAGAGAGAGAGAGAGAGAGAGAGAGAGAGAGAGAGAGAGAGAGAGAGAGAGGATTCTGAGTAAATGGCTGGTGCACATGGTACTGTGTAAGGTGGAGGCAATGGCGTTGGGTGGGTGGGGCCACATGTGCGATTCACTTACGTGCAAAATTCTTTAAAATAAAGTAGGAATAATAAATAAGAAACAGTGCTCCCTGCCTCTCACACAGAAAATCTCTCAACGTTCAAACATTCTACATAGTTTTCCAACAAGACGGGGCAAATAAACATTGCCACGTTTCCTCTTACGGTATTTTAAGGGGCACAATACTTGCCTTGCCCCGGGCGCTGGCAACCACGGAATGATCAGGAGGGATACCAGCTTTATTTAAGATGTTTTTGACTACACACCCAGTTTGTAACATTTTATAACTTAGCCTTTCTCCTCCTCATTCTCCACGTGCAAATTAGTCACCGTTTCCATCATATCTTCCCTCCGACTCACCTAATCTCTCCCCAGCTTGCTCTGGCTTTCACTGTCTTATCTATCTCTGCTTGTCAGCATCTGTAGGCCTGCTCTTTCCCCTCTGGCTTTCCCATGTGAGCTATTCCTTCTGACTTGCTCATCACGCTTTTCTCTTCCAACCCATCCTTCTGCATCTCTCCCTCGCCTCTCTCCCCCTCAGTGACCCCTCAGTCCATTGTCTCTTGTGGCTTCTGCTATTGGTTATCTAGCTTGGGCTACTGGTGATGATCGACACCGTTACTTGTTTTTCCACCATCAGCAGCACAAAGACGCTGCTATGATGCATCTGTTGTTGGGATTTGATATCAGATCAGGAATTGACCACAAATGTGGCTGAGCAGAGGACTGCGAGAGAGAGAGAGCGAGAGCGAGAGAGAGAGAGAGAGAGAGAGAGAGAGCGCTAGTCTCTTTATTACCATTCTCATCTCCCCGTGAGCTTGTTTTTCAGGTGCTGGTTAACTTAATGCCATCACCAGCAGTTTCTAAACACAAAGGCAGTCCACTAAATGTTGGATCTGACCACTTAAGTGAATAGCGTGCATTAGTCCAACTGATGCATCTGCATCATCACTTCCCTACAAAAGGCTGTTCGAGTGTCTTTTGTCTGCAACATCCGAAGACGCTCCGAGCCAATTCTTAAATCTCAATCTAAAGTACGCTCCTGATGCCAACAACACAGTGACCTGGCTCCTCTTAGACCCCTTAGCATTAGTGGGAATGGGGAATGGACTTGTTCTTATATAGCACTTTAAAGGCCTGTATTTGTGTTTGTCCATCTCTGGCGGCTGGACCTCTTCAGCTGTCAATGAGCATGTTTTTCCTGAAGACCCCCCCCCCTAGAAAGGCATTACTCCGACTTAAGAAAGGGTCCTGTTAAGGCCTCTCATTGATCTGGATGTTATCGGAGTAAGGAAAACCATGGAGTAAGCAAAGCCTGATGAAAGCAGCTGGGCTTTTAAAGTATTATCACCAGCTTATTGGTTTCTGAACCCCAGGCTATCTCAGCTCCTTTCTGTGTGGGTTTCCTCCGGCAGCTCCGGTTTCCTCCCTCCATCAACAAGACATGCGTATTAGGGTTAATACATCTGCCTGTGCCCCTGAGCAAGGCAACAGGAACAAGGCCTGGAGTTGGTCCCTGGGCACTGCAGCTGCTCACTGCTCCTATATAATTAAACACCCTAACAGGGGAATTAAATGCAGAATGGAAAATAAACAGAAGTTTATTCTTCTTCAGTGTAATATTTATTCTTGTGTGTTTTGCGCCTCTCAAAAGGAACTGTTCAAGCTCTGTAATAGTCTTGACAAGGAGATCAATGAGTCAAAAGTCAAAAGTGGCACTGTTCCTATTGACCACCATTCAATTCCAATGTGTTATTTATTATGTTACATTGTAAATGGACTTGTTCTGATATGGCGCTTTTCTAGTCTAGTGACCACTCGAAGTGCTTTACAATGAATGCCTCACATTTACTGAGTTACGTTGCCGGATACGAACCCACAACGCCCGACTCCCGGGCGTGTACTCTCCCGACCGAGCCACCTTGACTCATGAATGACTAATTAGATGAATAAGTCCTTTTAGATATTATAAGTGAGGCATTGAAGTAAATTATAGGTCCTAAAATTCGTTTGTACTGTATGTTTTTAGTCGGGCAAGCCAGGTGTGTTTCCATAGCCTAGAAATATTTTGGGATTTTGTATACTGACCTATAGAGCAAGACTTCCACGAGTCAATCACGCAAAATAAAAAACTGTGCTGGGCTTTTTTTTAAACCCTGGAAAAACCTCTGAGAAAAATGAGTTTACTCGCACTTTTGGTGTGGAGTTCAAAAACATCTGTATCTTTTCACGAAGAGATTTTGAGATGATAGTTATCTCGGTGAGAGGTCTTGGTGTGAAATCTATGTTGCTTTTTGTTCTTCAGAAACAAGATTGAGTTAAACGAATAGACTGATGGATGCGAGCATCGTTTCTCCTTAAACTCACACATTGAGTTATGGCAATATAATGACAATTCATGATCTGAGAATTTGATTTCAACATCTGTCGAATTAGTTTCCGCTTTCACAATCCAATTTTCCATAGAATCCATCTGTGGGCCCAAAAATGCCTC
>OMLC01081882.1:9644-27401 GCA_900302585.1 Regalecus glesne
GGGAGGGAGGAAGCGTATGAGTGAGTGAGCACTATTTGCGTCACAGAGCCCACAGCAGCAGTGGTTCTCTTGCCATAGGGGAAAAAGACACAGACAAGCAAAACACAAAGCAGACACCTAGCTGCTGGGTCTGCATGACCCAAGTTGCTAATGAATATGAGGCCAGAACAGCCTATTAACAGATGTGACCGTCAAGACAGCCGTTCAACACGCGTCATGTGAGGACGGATCGCCATTTCATGGCTGTTGTGGACCTTTCAATGTGGCAGCTTAAAAGAGTGCACGCACGCACAGAGAATCAGGGGTCTTCTTCTCTATTGTGCTCTTGATCCATATTTCATTTTCAATGGTTGGAGACGCCGAGTCTGCCAGCACAACTCCAAACACAAACCATTTGTCTGTTACGTGCTGTTTTGCTCTTTACAAGCTCTGAGAGAGAACAGGACAGGGAGGGGAGGATGGCGAGGAGAACTAGGAAGGCTGCAGACAGAAAGAACACACGGTGGATGGGAGCTTGAAGGGCTCAGAGAATGAAACTGATACTTAGCATGTGGGAAAATGGAAGGCCGAGGCAGTGTGTCTGTAGCAACAGATTACAGTCTGAAGAGAAGTGTAGGGAAGCAAATTAGAGCAGAAACATGAAAGATGGGAGGAGGAGACGAAGAGGACACTGCCCTTACACACCGATAAGCTGGGGGGGGTTGTGTCAATCGACTGTCATCCAGAGATGGAATAGGGAGAGGAAGACATGGCAGAGCAGCAGGGAGACAGAGGCAGGTGGTAAGGTGTCCCAGGGGGAGGATGACACATATCTTATCCCCCAGAGAGTAAAACAGAGGAATCAGTCAAACCTGCTGACTGACTGGCAGTGTCTGAGCCTGTCATTCTCCATCAGCTCACACTCATCCAGGCCCACTGTGCAGCCAAGTCAGGAATACAGCACTGGACCACACGCCCCCCCACACACACACCCACACTCCCCATTCCATGGCAATGACCGTTCTGTATGGAGGGACCTTTGAAATATCCACTTCTACATCCTCCGCTGCTACAGGCAAACCGCCTTCAGTTGTAGTTGTTCTGGAAAAGCATCAAGAGCATCAGTCAGTTGCTGGTATGAGACACAAACAACATTTAACTGGCCATCGAGGATTCAAATGGAGCAGCGTGTCCTATAAAAGCATGTTACTCGTCAAATAAAACAAAATGATGAACGAGAGAGAGCGAGAGAGAGAGAGAGAGATTCCTTTATCAGTCACACTGGGGGAAATGATGGTACACACACACAGCTAGCTCCTCCCCTTCGTTATCTGGAAGACAATATGTGAATCCTAACAGATGCAGGATACCATGAACATCGGAGGTCTTCCCCCCCTCGGCTGAAGAAGGTAAAGCTGGGTCACAAGGAAGTGAATTGAAAGTGAGGTACATCCACTTCCCTGTTTCATGTGGAGAGGGGAAAAACAGTCCCACCACAGATTGCTATGAACACTGTGGTAATTAAACACTGGGTGCCTGAACTCACACATCCTGAATACAACAGAGAAGTGTGGATTCACCAGATTACCGCTGTCCAAGGTGCTGGCACAGAGGACTCCATCACACCTCCCAACATTGCGGGCCCTGTTGTAATGTGGCGATACAGCCCCCCAGTGGTCATTGTCGGTACTATGTGTCTGCCCGCCGGAGTGTGTAGCAGTCTGGTCCCTAGTCTGTCTGAATGAGGGATGGTAGAGTGGATCTGGGGCCAGTTTAAACCTTGAAATCGTATGAGGACAACACATGAGGCTCGTACGTCAACACTCAATAAGACCCCTGTCTTGCTCCATTCATCTCTCTCTACCACCTCGATGGAAAAACTTGATTTGATTAAGCTTCTGCAGGACCGCAGGAAAAAAAATCTTTCCAGTAGAAACACGTTCCAGTTTTTCTTTATAATCAGTTTGATCGTCGGTACCCGGCACAGGGACCAACAAGCACATCTCCCTCTTCTGAACACTCCACTAAGCGACAGCTGACCTCCGCCCGATCATGACAGATGAGTCCTGGGTCTCTTTACTTCGTTTTGCCCATTGGAGATGTGTGCTCCATGGTCAGAGTCTGCCAGAGACAGAGAGTCTCTGTCAGACTGCATAGATAATGGCATCTATGCTCTCAGCCGAGCACGACATAACAGCGGACCCTCCGGGAGTCACTCCACCACTTCACAGCATGTGGGCCATGCTGAAAGTTCAGACACTGCCAGAAGCTGGACTAGTAGAAATATGAATGGATAAATCGTTGGGCACTGGTAAAGTGTTTCATTTTGTCTGACTGTCATCACCCCAAGATACAAATGACAGGTCTTGTCTACACTGAGTTCTGGTGATGGACGCACGGAAAGACGGACAGATTCATGGATGGATGGATGGACGGGCGGTTGGATGGATGGATGGATGTATAGATATACAGACGCACGTCTTGAACTTTTTCGGCATGTCCAGCTGATGTTTTATTTTAACACGTTTGTTGTTGAGGGTGGCATGGCTCATTGGGTAGAGCAGTCGCATGGCAATCAGAAGGTTGCATGTTCGATTCCCGCACCAATAGAGAAGTGTGTCGAGGTGTCCTTGAGCAAGACACTGTTCCCCCTAACTGCTCTGCCCTGTAAGAGACTAGTGACCTATACAGGGTGTACCACGCCTTTCACCCAATCAGAACGGAGATAGGCTCCAGTTACCCCACGACCTGATTTTGAATAAATGGTTGACAATGGATGGATGTTTGTTTGTTGTTTTCAAAACGAGGCCAACTAGAAAGTACAGTCTTGGTTACCAACCTGACTGAATGATGTGAAACTGTTCATACGCTGATGATGATGAATCTCAGTCAGAGCAAAGGAAACGTTTCAGGGCCTTCTCATCAGCCACACACACACATTCACACACACACACAGAGGATGTGGGGTGTGGGGTGCAGGGCTGTTGGCCGATGGGAGAGCCTCACTTTGACAGAAGAGATGAGAAGCCTGGGAAGGTGACCTTCAAACCGTGTAAGACTTACTGAGTGATGCAAACCCAAAGCGACAAATGTAGTCTAGTCAGGGGACGTGCACACACACACAACACAAACTCGTGTCTTGCACATAAAGCAGGCAGGTGTTTGTCGTCCTTCTCTGATAGTTTCATAGTTTATGGGCAAGGGCCTCGGAGAGTAGGCAGGCTTTCCTTCCGACGACCCGCCATTGATTTCCCTGACGAGTCTGTCGTCTCGTATGTTGAAGGTGTTAATCCGTAAAGTCCGCTGGTTGGCGTCAGATTGTCTAAATTGTATTTGGCCAACATCACGAAGGCTTTAGCGACGTCCAGGCCGTCAGCACGTTGTGGGGGGCCTATTTGCTCGATCTTCATTCCTGCAGCGGTGGATTTCAGCGTGAGAGAAAACAACTTTACAAACTTGCTAAGTGAAGACTGAACATTGAATTGGTGGTGTTTAAGATGCTGATTTCCACTTGGCAAATTAAACGGTTTGGCTGTGAAGCGCCAGAGAATGATATGCAGCGCTGTAGCCTGTGGGGACTCGCTGTGCGGAAATATTCTTTCGGCATTAGACAGAAACAATTGATCAAAACAGACTAATTAATGTATGTGTTTTACATATATTCATTTCTGCATTAAATATGAATGAAAATAAACGTATTTGTTTTTCAAATGAGCGCCGGGCTATCAAATATTTCAGACACACCTCATTAGGAATACGGAGCCGAGAGCCAGCATGCATATTTAACGGGCCACGGCTCACGGTGGCGCTGTGACGACGGCTGCCTCTGAATGTGGCCTAGATCAGCTCAAGACTGTTTAGGGAGATTAAGCTTCCTGTTGACGTGCTGAGAATTCCTCCTGCCACAGCCACTGTTGTAGCCGCACACCCGTAGGACAATTATCAAATTAGAACGGTCATAACTCACGGCGATCTCGCCCATGTTTACATGCATGTTGCGTTCTCTGTAGGTTTGCGAGCCCAGTGATGACGTTACTTTTCTGCGACAGAGTGTGGTTGTGCTCGTTGTGAATGGATAAAGAAAGGGTTGTCCAGACTCTTCAACACAGAGGTAAATCTTTGTGTATTTCTTACGCAGCTCCTACAATACGTTATTTAAAATGTGAAAGTGTATAATGTGCAACACGGTCAAGAGTGTAGGAATGTGAACCCATCCTATTGTAGAGGCACCGTGAGCGCAACCGCAGTGTAGCGTCAGGGAGCGGTTAGAGGCCCAGTGTCTTACTCGTGTGTCAACAAGTGTGTTGACACTTCAACACACTTTCTGTAGAGGCCGGGCATCAAACCATCGATCTGATTACTCGACCGCCCTACCTCCTGAGCTATGCCACCCCACAAGGGTGACTTATCCCCCTGGCCTGAGCCTAACTCCAGTATCGTATAGAGACATATGCTACCAAGTGGCTAAGGGGTTGGATGGAAGGATGGATGTGCGAGGCAGGAAGATGGGTAGTTCGAGAAATCCATGAGAAGAACCCAGAACCATCCACCGGTTCGCCTTCCATCAGTGTCAGATACCACCCCATCAACACAGCTCGACTACCGCAATGCAGACGTGATCCAGACAGAGGGGGGCGCTTTAACACGGGCCGCAGCTTTCAGGACAATGGGTGGACTGCACCCCAAGCCGGATTGAGCCCGCTACGACCAACCCAGGTGTTCACCCTTTGCTTGGGTCTTGATGCAGCTATACTGTTAATTAGGGAGGGATGCCTGCAGTCATCCCAGACTGAAGATGTCACCTGTGTGAGTGATGAAGTGCTCCTCTCAACATAAACACTGTAAACAGATGAACTGAGTTAAGCTTTCTGTGATATACTTACCTGGATTATTGAACATGCATAAAGGCATCAGTGTCTGCTCTTCCAATATGTGCAGGCAGTCATTCTTCCAGCAGCAGAAGTGTATCTCACTCATCTTTCTTTCATGAAGTGGATTCAAGAAAGGTCAACAGCTCATAAGATTCCCAGTAGCCAAAACAAAATCCTCCAGCATGTGGATATATCTCAAGTTCATACTGAGCAACAGTCAACACTCCTTTGGAAATTCTCATACTAACTTTACTTCATGAAAAGTTAACAATGTTTGTTTCCCCCATGGCTTGTGGAAACTACACATCAGGACACCTTTTCAGTTCCAGTGAACACCAACATGTGCCATTGAATACTGCATCCATCCAGCACGCACATCACTCACAAAAAGAGCTCACATTTCCAAGCATTCCCAAATGCACCCCTCAGATCTGTTTGTCCATTTGTGGGGGAACCCAAACACTCAAACATCAATTTTGACAGAAAAAAAGGAAGATAAATTGGCCCGGATGCTGAAAATTGAATAACAGCCACACCTGTAATAGCCCTCTGACTAGAAAATGGGCTGTGTACTCTTGGGCTAGTTATAGGTTGAAGAGATGTAAACCCTACGGGCATTGATGCAAACCCAAACACAGACTCTCAGGTGAACGGCCACCAGTCAGCCAGAAGTCTATCCACGGTTTTCTCAAGTTGGTAAACTTTGAGGGAGGAGTAAAGAAAGAAAGCTGCTTTATTAAAGTCAGTGTACAAGTTGTTCAGATACAATGAAACTTAGTCTCTGCATTTAACCATCCTATTGTACAGGAGCAGTAGGCAGTTTATGCGCCGGTGGAGAAGTTAGGGGTTCAGTGACTTGCTCAAGGACACTCTGACATGCTTTCTGCAGGACCGAGGCTCAAACCTGCAACCTTCCAGTCACCTGACAACCTCTCTACCTACTGAGCTATGTCACCCCTTAGGATAAGGTAAGATATTCCTTTATTAGTCCCACGAGGGGAGAGACTTGATGTGAAAGACTTTAGATCGGTCTGGTTTTATAGGTGGGATATGTAACATTTTGGCTTCAGAGCTGAGGAATGATACCCAATGGTTCCCAAGCTCTTTGAGTGGTCAGTCACTGGACAAGAAAGTGTTATATAAGAACAAGTTCATTTACCATTGACACCCCAGCACCAAAAGATACGGCCTGTACTTGAAAATGATAGAAGTCTGCAAACATCCTGTGGGGCCACTCCCTTTCTATGTGAATTGAATTGTCTTGCTCATCCGTCATATTGCTGAACAATACAGCCAATAGTTTCTGGATACCAGATCCCTGACAGGAGCCACAGTCTATCAGATAACATTGTACAGAACTCTTGAGATCATGGGAGTTTTTGCCAATGAGATCACTGAGAAATCAAGCTCAAATCTCTTTTTACTGTCATTTTATGTTCTTTTAAGACAAAAGAGAACAATCCTAAAAGATTGTCATCTATCTGCCTTGACTTCTATTTGGCAGCTATGCACCATCTCCCTGAGAACTGAGTGTTCGTGTCGAGCTGTGGTAAAACTTCAACCATAAAACTGAATTACTGGCACAAGTATTGTTAAAAAACTTAGAGGACAGATGCAGCCCTGCCAGACAGCCTAGGCTTGTGAAAGTTAAATTAGTCTGGTGATATCTTTTCTGGCTAAGCTGGCCCAGGAAACAGTCTCTCTGCTAGCAAAATGTCCTCGCCCCACCAGTAAAAACCCTATTTCCCTGGCACTGGAGCTGCCTGCTGCTCCTGTGCAATAGGATGCAGAGGACGAATTTCATTGTAAGAATACAATGACCAAATAAAGTGTGTTTCCTTTCCCCCTCGTCACAAATATAACTTGCTTCCAAATGCATATACACCTCCCTCCTGTCCTTAGCTGGACACCAGTTACAACCCAGCCAATGAGTTTGTCCCGTTCTCATTTCTCCTTACAATAGGGGTTCCTCCTGCCAACAAAATCTAAATGCCTCTTGCTTCTTTCAGGTCTCCCTCCTGCCATTAAGTCTTGTTTTTCCTGTTCCTCTGTACGTCCTGTTTTACCTCTGAACAGGCCTGTAGCACGGCTCCCTTTTAATTAATGTGATGGATCTGACAACGAGCTCCCCTGACTGGCCTTGTGTCGGTGTGCAGCAGCCTGCAGTTACCAGTGTGTAGCAATGTCCCTCAGCTATGTCACCTTGCATGACTATCTGAACCATGTGCAAGGTCATGAAATTAAACCTGTTGAATTGCACACACAAAAAACCTCAAACAGGCCAACCTTGATTCGGCTAAAACATATTTATTTGGCAATGTCAATGTTGAGTTTCCGACCCAGATTTTATGCAAATACCGCAGGTCAGTTGAAAATGTGCAATCACTACATGACCCACTTCCAAACCACGATCTCTTATTCTGCATGTAGCACAAGTCACGCCACGAGCAAACTTTTACCCTCATTTAGTTTAAAAAAGAGGGTTAAAGTTTAGATCAATATTTCACAACAGATTATAAAATTGACTTGACTTGACCTTGCTGTTTAACAATGCTGACTTTTAAGGGCAACAGAAAGGTTGTTGTACGTCGACGAAACCACTCCGGACTTGTTCCGGTCCTAGCAGAGCCCGCCCCGTAAACACGGAGGTAATGCTGTGTTTAGCATAACTAAACAAGAGCCGAACTTCAGGCCCCTATGATTATGATAACTCGGAAGGGATCGGAGCAGCTGTCACATGGGCCATGGGGACGGCGAAGCAACAGCTAGAACACTTGTTCATTAACCAACTCAGTAGGCAGCGTTAAAAATGCAAATTCAGACACGCCCCATTGGCTGCCATTGTCCGCCTATCGGCGTCGTATCGTCCGCATTGATCTGCATTACAGAGGCGATGTAAAGTTAACCCCCTAAATTTACGGGCGCGTTTATTTTTTCGTGGACTAACGCTTTGTAGTGTGGAAAGGGACAATAAAAGGAAACTATGCCATGTGCATCAGCCCTTGGGTGTCGCACACTGACAAAGAGAGAGACCGGATCGAGTAACCAGTCAGGGCGGTGGCCATCTTGGGACTCTCGACCGAACTGATGGGGCCGAGCTGAAGAAAACCGAAACTGGTTTGTTAAAATTGACGGGGGTAGGAAACTTTAATGTTTGGGGCACTTCAAGAGATCAACGTTTGCTTTGACTCTAAATATGAAGAAATGTCTAAATGTGAATCCCACAGAACGAGTGAATGCTTATCCTTCAGGCCTTTTGGCATTGGCTTGGTCACAGAAGCCCGGTGACTGCGGTGGACCTTGAGGTTGAAGACGGACAACGTGGATCTGTGGAGGACATTATACTTAAATTCAATAACACAATTCTGCTTTCAGATGTCCTTAAATTTCGTATGTGCCTCTTTCCCCCTTTGTATTTCTTTCACTCTTATTGGCATATGGGCTTGTTATATGATTTGCTAGCTTTAGTTTTTAAAGCTGTGTTTCATTTAATCTTATTGCATCTAATATATTGACATTTGCGCTTCAGCATAGCTGATTTTTCAAGAACCCTCTGTTAAAAAACAACTCGTGAAAATATGATAAAATAACGTTAATATGTTCATCTAGTGGTGGTCAACCACTTATCCAAAGTTGGGTCATGGAGTCATGGTGGGTAAAAGGTGAGGAAACACCCAGGACAGGTCACCACTCCATCACAGGGACACACCGAATTCTAATGAACCATTTGCATATCAATATCCTACCAATCTATATTGCCTAATATTGTTTTTATGAGATGTAGTGCAACATGATGCATCATGACTAAATCCATTGAACGTTTCGCCCCGGCAATGCCAAGGTCAGACCAGTTCACTGTACAAAGTTTGGGTTTATCTTCATAAAAAGCAAGGTTGGGTTCTCACAAGAAATTGCACTTGTATGGCAGAGCCCAGCTCATCACGCAGTCATGTTGCAGCTCTTCTCTTCCAGCTGGAAGCAGCTGTTTATTTTAAACTCGGTGCACCGACAGCATGCACAAGTCTGCTCTGTACTTGCTAAACACCAAGGGAGTCACTTCAACCTGCCACAGTAAGAACAGCAGATTTCTCCAGAACAAAGCAGTGCTCTCTTCCTGAACTTACTGGAGACAAAGTACAAGCTGAAAACCAAACAATTCGTTAATCCTGCTATGACCCAACTACACCCGAGTACCCCGTTTCACAAGACAAGCCAAAAGGACTTTATCGACTATATCCACAAGCTGCGATATTTACGAGTTTAGATGTGGGATTATTTATTTCAGGAAATAGCAACCAGTCAGAAACTGCTGCTGTATCAATACTAATGGTAGTGAGAACGTAGTGGAACGTCTTTCCAGACAGTTCGCAGTTCAACATTGTCAAGATTATTCTTTGTGATCCTTCAAACAAATGACTGAACGTATCAAAATGAAATTAATGTAATCTGGAATCTAAATTAATTTCGTGTTTGTCCATCAAATCTATAAATTTGACGAGTACGATTGGCCTAGTCGGTCTGCTACCTCTTACTGCAGTGTAAAACCTAAACCTTGAGAATCAGAGCAATGTACTCATCTGTGAAATGTAAAGCTTTGTGAAAACTTGTTTTCCCCCTATCACTACAAACAGTACGACCATATGCACAGGAGCCAGATGTTGTCAAGGCTGGTATCATATAGCTTGTGACAGGGACATTTAAGAACACCACGATTGTTGGGGTATTCCAAGATGGCGGTGAGGCTGAGCGTCTATTCTTTTACTGAGACAATGGGGATGGTCGATCCAGTCGTTTTCAGATCAGTGGCGTCGCATCGCGTTCTGCCCTGTAGAATACATGTCCCGACTTGTCTCACTACATACCTCACACCAGTGATGTCGAGGCCGGGCCAGCAGGGGGCACACACTCACCTGTCAATATGAGTCGTGAGCGTAAATTCATAGTCCGTTAGGATGAGGTCTGCTTCCGCTCAGGTGACTCACCTGTCAATCCGGTAAACCCACTGACCCTTTTATTGTAGCTCTGAAGGTCTATTTGGAAATAGGACACTTAAATTTCCCATTCAGGCTGGTGATAGGGAAATGAATGACACATTTAATCCATGGAGCTGTCATTGTGCTGGGACCAACACCTGGGCTTTATCAATTACCTTGCTTGTAAATACTAGAGCCCACCTAGTGCTGCTTTTTTGGAAATCATTGACCTATTTTGTCCATAAAAATATTGCTTATATGACTGAATTTCAACTCAAACAATTGATATCAGTACACGCACACACACACGCACACATTTTAGCTGATATTAGTGTTGTGGTCTGTGTGCTGGTGTCTGTGTTGGGAATAAAAGTGACACATGCTTTGTATTTCAATTTATTTATCTTTAAGAACCAATATGAATTGGGGATGTCTTCAAAATGGGTACAATGATAAAAAACTGACCATTTTCTTTCTTTTCCACCTCTTTTCCTTCAGACTGAGAGTGAGGGTTTAACAGTTGGATCTTAGGCTCTGTGTATGCATCGTAATGAGTGATGTGAAGGGAAATCCTGTTGTAAACCCGTTAAAAAGGAGCAGCCTTAGTGAATGGGAAAAAAGTACCTGTTGTGCGAATCACCAAGTGTCTCCCCATGTTCAACTGCCTGTATGACAAAGTTTAGTGTGTGCGTGTGTATATGTATGTGTGTATGTGTATGCGTGTGTGTGTGTGTGTGCGTGTGTGTGTGCAGGACGGCCAGTAGGGTTTGGTGGGCTCTTCTGAGGTGGACTCGTTATTGCACTCCCGCAAGATTTCATAAAACAGTAAGTGGAAGAAAGAAAACATGGCTCTAGGAAAAAAAAAAGGATAAAGTGTCCTTACCCCTGCCAAACTCTAGACTGCCACACTAATAGCTTGTGAATAAATATAGCGGACATATTCAAAAATAAGTAGGACCCCTAAACTTAAAGTGACTTTAAGCAAGTGAGGGGGAAGATAACATTACTGCATTTTTAGTTGAATCTTTTGGAGAAACATCAAAATGGACTGTCATGTGTGCTGAAAGGTTTAAAATATCTTTAAAAAAGAAAGAAGGTACATAACCCTGGGCCAATCACAATATCCATAATAGAAAGTAAAAATCAATATTGAACATTTAAGTTTTCCCCCTGTCATCATTGTGGAACTTGTGTGTCTGTGTGTGTAAAAAATAAAAATACACAAAATGGAAAAGTTAACCCACGGTGAAATCTGGGTAGGGTGTATCAGGATGGACTCGAGTCGAAAAATTCTGGCCCCTGGTTGAACACTAGTAACCGGGAGGTGGGGCTATCTGTGTGCTTTGACCTTTCTCATTCATTGGTTCGGCTGGTGGATCCCTTGATCTGGATTCATTCATTCGATCACTCGCTCGCTCTCTGTGATCAATTAGCCATGACACAGTGTGTTAACAAATCATCACAAAAATTACTGATAGCTTTCTCTTCATTTTTATCTCCCCTTGTTGGAATAGTTTCCCCTCTATCTGCACATTGAGTGACAAGCTGACAGACAGCCTACTGCACACAGCAGTTGTGGCCATTGGCATCCTTGAACCGCAGACGCATTTTAGGTCTGTATTTCTCGAGGTAAAGAAGCTGTTTGGAGTTGAAGGCTCCACGTCTTTTCCTATGGGAGGAGACAAGATGAAACAACATGAATGATAGGCCCAAATAAGGCAGCGAAGGGCATCAAGTAATTAGACACAAACTGCAGCCAAGTCTCAAAGCCCAAACCCGATTACACACAACACCTGTGTACCTGCTCGAGCCCCTACAGGGTTCAAGCAGGTACACAGGTCTACATTGTCAAAAATGTAAGTTAATTATTGCTGCATTTTCATGTTACCAAGTAAATAAAGGCTGACAAAATTAGTATGAATGCAAGAGACAAACTCTCCACCTCATACTGAACAAATACATTTGGATGGGGTGCTATGAGTGATGATATTTTCCCCATTTTCTTCCATGGCTTCATCCAAATATGCACACAAATGTTAATAACTCCTGACACATTGATGAGCTAAAAGCCTCTTTGCAGCGTGGCAAACATAATTCTGTGTAAGGCAGGGTAAAGTCGGTTCATCCCACCCGCAATGTTTAAGACAACATTTTCCGTCACCTTCGATTCCATCCATGACTGCTTTTATATCAACACAACACACGACTCAATCCTGGTGTCACTGACATAACTCTATATTTCTGTTATCAGAAACTTGCTTAGCTATAAAAAGGATTTAATTTAAGTTTTTTATTTTTTATCAAACGGGCAAACAAGCCAAACGATTATTTTTGTTTAGCTAGCACTTTGTGACGCTCAATCAAATCAATGTTTCTTTATGGTCATGCAGCCATTTGACAGAAACAAAGACATGAGAAAACCTTCGTGCTCTTAAGATAAGATGGAAGTATGTTGGGCATGTTATTGAAAAGGTATTGTTAGCAGGTTTTACTTCTTACTAAATCACTGCAACAGGTAATTTAATTGTTTGCTCAGTCCTTTGGCTGGATGTGTATTAATAAGCTAAATCCTCTGCTGTAGTGAGTGGTTGGAAGGAGAGCCTGCATATTCTCAGCATTACATCCCCTGGTTCACACTGTGGAAGCAGTAACCATTGCAGATCTAGATTAAAGGCTTTTTTTTTAAACCAGGGTCATAAAGCCTAAGAAAGTGAAGGTACTTACTGCCTTATGAACTGCACTGCATCCTCATATTTCATCCCACACTCAATGAGGGCTAAGGCCACCAAGACTGGAGCTCTGAGAGAAGAAAAGACATCCAAGAGAAGAAGTTCAAGCAGAGGAATTCAGAGTTACAGGGGAGGGTGAAAAAGGGAAGAAAAAAAAGAATTGGAGTGGGAGAAAGGATAGGAGAGCTAAATGCCAAGGCTCGCATGGTTCCATAGTTATAAGGGATGAAGGGGGTGGAACTTGGGAAATGGGCCTGGGAAATCAACAGGGGAGCACAGGTTCACTGCTACCCTGCTGGGGCATCATACTCAACACTCTTGGTCTCTCTTCTCATTTTCTCCAAGACACACATACACTCACCCGCGATAAGTTACAGTAAGACAACTTTCTCACCAGAAGATTAAGAAAGTGAGGGGAAAAAAACAATTCTCTACAAATTGAAAGGTCAAATCTCAAAGCTGTAAGACTTTTTCTTGTGTAGGTTTTGTCTCGGCAAAAAAAGATAAAGCATGAGAAAAGAAGGATAGTGAAAATGAGAATAAAACAGATTTTAAGAGGGGGAAGAGAAGTGTGAAAAGAACAAACTGCATCCACTAGACATAACGGGCAGTAGCCTCCCACAATGGAAGCCTTGGGAGAATGCTGACTGGTATGGGGGGGACTAGGCCATGGTAAGGCCGAGGGCCCAGATGACAGCAGTAAAGACTGGTAATCATACAGCCTCTGGAATGCCATGGCATGGCTGAACGCTTGAAGCCTCAGAGAACTGATTGGCTCATTGTGTGTTTGCGGTCAAAGAACACGTTTTCCCACAAGCTAGTCTGTGTCATGCGCTTCTGCTTCTCTCCATGTTCCACTCTCACTGTGCTTTTAATGAACAAAACTCATCTCTAATTCACATTGGTTTGAGTGTAAGGAGCAATGCATCCAATGTGCAACCTTATGACGAGGACACAAAACACACACTTAAAAGTCCTTTATCTAGAGTGACAGAGGAGTGTGTTCTTTTGGGGCGGCATAGCTCAGTGGGTAGAGCGGTTGTCTGGCAATCGGAAGGTTGCAGGTTTGATCCCCGGTCCTGCACACACCATGTCGAGGTGTCCTTGAGCAAGACACTTAACCCCTAACTGCTCCCCGAGCGCCATATGTTGGCAGCTCACTGCTCCTATACAATAGGTTGGGTCAAAATTACAGAGAAATCCAAATTTCCCCTTGTGGGACTGATAAGGGAATCCTTCCTTCCTTTTGCATCTTTAAAATTGAAAAGAGGAGTAAACCATACAATTTTCAATATAAGGAGCACTGGAGCAGAGAAGACAACATTGGAGACCTGGGAGGAATCACCAGTCCTTAATAAAGACAGGACACAGAGTGTAAGCCGTCATTTAACACTCTAGACAAAGATTGCCTGAGCTGTCTGATCAATACTAAGAGAGACAGAAGTCAACTGGGAGGCTGGTAGGGGATTATAGGTGAGGAAGAGACTTATATAGGACACCTGGAAGATTTAACGGATCAGTGTCCTATGTGACCCCAGCAGGATAAGGCTGAGGTATGCGTTTAGGGGGGTAAGAGGGGCCAGTGAAACGATGACTCTGATCCAGAGCATGACACAACTGCACCATTTTATATGGTGCAAAGTAACAAGAGAGGATGAGTGGAGTCCAAATGGACAAAAGAAAAACTCCACAGGGCTTTCAGTCAGGACACCATAAGACCACTAAGATGATACTAAGTGGCTCAAGGTCAGTTAGATAGATGGTACAAAAAGGTAATAAATACTAACAAAAGTAATGATGGGTGGGTAAGAGTGAGAAAGTGGTTTAGTTTGAATTTATTAGTCTTTTAAAGGCTAATATACTTCTGTTGCTACCCAGCAAAGGAACACCATTAGGGGCTAAAACAGCTCACCATTTAACAAAAGTCTGCCGTGTACCACTCACCGGCCTAACCCCGCCACACAGTGCACAGCAATGCAGCAGCCAGGTTCCTCGCGAAACTTGGTCTTCAGCAAGTTGAGCCAATCATCCACAATCTGGGTGGGAGGTGGGGCGCCATCATCGAAGGGCCAGTCCTATGGGGAGAGGACACAAAGCATGAGAGGCACAATCGGTGTCTAATATGGGCTGATCCTCGAGCACAGAGTGCTTGTGTTGGCAGTAAGCCTGATCCTCTATCTGTCTGAGCCTCTCATCCCCTACTGACCTAATGTCTCTGTGGTGGTTCAACACAGATTCTAACTACGGTCTCTCTTCTTTCAATTCCCAATAAAAACGATTTTTATCAACAACCCTAAACAAATGTGGTTTTTTTTAAAAAGAGGCCATAGTAAAGTTTCATGGAGTAAAGTGGTTTTCAGGTTTTTGGCTCAAAAAGGTACTAAACAAAGATGGGGACTGGCTTTATTTATTTCAACAAACAGCACAAAAGCATAAAGGGATAGGGATAAATTCAACTGTAACATTTTCATCAGGACATCAAGGACAAGTGACAGTGAAAACTTCAGACAGAGGTGGTAAGATGGGGCAAGAGACAAATAGAGAGTGAAAAAGTGAAGATGCTGAGTGAGGCGGAGCCCTGTGAGGTTTTATATATCTGGCCTGGCATTCCTTTAACACAGTAGGGAAGTGACACTTGAAGACGGAGAAAACGTGTGCAAAGCCCTGTGCATGAGCTTTGCATCAAAGGATCCACTTGGCCAGGAAAAGACAGGTTTTGACTGGTGAGTTCTAAATTTCAAGGTAACACCCCAGTTGACAGACCAAAGAAGTTGGTTGGTTCCTGTTCACAGGTGTATTTAAAATTATCCTGGCAGAATAACTTTTTTTTGTTTCATTTGGTAAATGTGCAAATGTAATTAGGAGGAAATCTGCTTAGTTCACCCCTTGTTTGAGAATATAAGAATATATTCACACCACATTAAAACCAAAAACAACTCAAAAACATTTAATTTCCAAGTATTTTATAACTTTGTATGCCAAGTGGTCATAGATTAACTTGTGTTTAATTTCATGCAAATTCAACAGGTTCGTGGGCATTTGAAGGTTAAGGACAAAAATGAAGTACCTAATATGGACCTTTACATAGGTAACTGTAAATCCAAGCTAATGTCTGGCATTTGTGTTTCTATGTTTATTCTTACCAAGACTTGGATCCCCTCCTTTTCTACTGGAGCCTTGTCATAAGTGGCCTCACAAACTCTAACCAGTGTGTTCACTTCAAACTTCTTCAGTTCCTGCAAGACATCACAAGAAAATTAAGGATGTAGAGATCATTTCACCACACTTGGAAAAGAAAAGGAAAAGCGGACACACGGAGACAAAAACACTCGGGGGTATACCTCAGTGAACTTGTTGAGGGTGGCATTGGTGGGGTTGTGGGTGATGAGGAACCTCATGCACTCGTAGGCAATCTCGACTGCAGCGGGGCGGTTCATGTTGGCGAGACGGCTTAAAAAACAATTACAATACAATACTCTTACAAAACGAAGGCGACTTTTGGCTCAGATGTCAGCAAGGACTTCTAGTTGGTTTTTGTATTTAAAAAAAAAAAGATAAGGTGAAATAAATAAAAATGACAACACGTGGAGAAGAATGGGTGAGGCGGACAACCAACAGGTGCAAAACTACAGGATGATGTACAAAGAGGAGTAACAAAAAGGATGAACTAGTCCACAGTACTCCAGGGTGTAAAAAAATGAAATCATACAAAACCAAAAAATAATGATGGGTTGACTATCCAGGAGTCATCCAATCAGTTTACCCCATTCAGGAGAGCTGTTTGTGATTGGCTCTTCGAGGAGAAAGCAGTAAGTAAAGATTTCTCTTATTGGCTGGGACAGAGCAGGGCAGTCTGGCCAAGGACTACGCAGTATCCCAGGGGGCCTTTGGATAGGTCAGGGGTTCCCAGTGTGCTGGCAATCAGGGGGGTTTCTGGGTAGCGTAGTCCCTCAGGTGGCGGCCAATTCACTTGTCCACGAAGGCGAGGTGCTGAGCCTGGCAGAATTCTCCACTGACACTCACATACGCCATATAGGTACGGCCCAAATCAACACAGAAACACTGCATGGAAGGAAAGGAAGGCAAATTAAATAAAGTGAGGAAACATTGTTGCAATCCCCAATAAGATTTACCCCATTCATGAAGACACACTGAAGACCAATTCTTATTATCAAAATTATGATGGCAGAACTCCTTGAAAGGAACAGTGGGCAACTAAAGTCCTTGACTAAAGTTTAAATAAAATGACACAGACTCAGACCCCTCCATAGTTTAGAGACCTCAAAAACACCTCTCGGAAAAATGTGCATACATACCCTTCATCTCAATTGTATTCATTGAAATGTACCTTTCTGGGGTATAGACCAGAGGAAATAAGCTACCAAAGACTGACTTATAGAAAGAATATATTCAGTGTTAGAAATTATAAATAAATAAAAGAAAACACAATGTCACCATAAGAATTGCTTTTATCGAGTCTGTACCAAGTCTGCCCTGCATTGACAAACCATCTGGGTCACATCATCCCATCAATGCATCCCTTGTCACCAAAATGGAAACAAGTGAGAGAGACCGTACAGGACTCGCCCACACACACATACACGCACACCTCCAAAAGGGTGCCTGGCAGGTCCTGTAATGTCTGCTCTATAACTAGCCAGTGAGCAGTCAGCCATCCTGTGCCAAGACCTCAACTGTCTAAGCCCAGCCGCCGCAAACTGGCTGGATCTGTCTCAAAGCAACATGGGAGGAAGGGCGGGCCTTCTGGTAGGAGGAGGAGAGAGGGGAGGAGAGGCGGATGACGGGGATTGGCCATCCCTCTGCTAACACACAGTAGTAGGAGGGAAGCAGGGAAGGTTTGGACTTTAACACTGTGTCACAGGCAGTAGTCACAAGGTGGGGATTAAAGGGTGGGCACAGCTTCAAACAGTCCCGGCATTTTAAAGTCCCACGCTCTCCACTTTCACCTCCTTGTGACTGAAAGACTTGCACGAGTGCGTTTTCCTCCCTACATCTCACTCCGACAAAATTTTCCTGGGACCGATATCCCCTTCATTTATTCAACTTGAAATAATAATTTTAAAAACTTGAGATTTATATTGCTTTAAGTTGGCCTTTCTAGTGGACATGATGAATGATCAGCCCGGGCCAACACAAAAATTACAAACAATTATATTTTGCCTCTTGTCCTACCCCCCCCCTATG
>OMLC01081882.1:27421-37743 GCA_900302585.1 Regalecus glesne
TATGTCCTGCAATGCCAGCTAAGGTTCTCTTTGAATAACCTATGGCCATTATTACAATCATAATCAATCCCCCTACCTTACACACCCTGCCACCACCTCACCATTATACAGGATTTACCTGTTGTCCATTAACAGCAAAAGGCCAAATAGAGAATTAAGAGTGAAAAGAAAAACGGAAATGGAGAGAATTCTTTTTCGGCACAGCCCAGGAAGTAGGATGATCTAGTAATCGGAAGATCAGAGGTTCAATCCCCAGGTTCCTCAGGAAGTGTCGAAGTTTCCATGAGCAAGACACTGAAACCCTAAATGCTCAAGCCCTGCAACGGAAGGACAACCTGTCCAGGGTGTTTTCCTGCCTTTTGCCCAATGAGCACTGGGACAGGCTCCAGCATGACTCCACCACTCGACTTCAGACAAGTGGTTGACCATGGATGGACGGAAAATTGAATAAATTATTTTACTCCACAACTCAGAATAATAAGGCCATAAAAATTAAAAAGAAAAGCTGAAAATGATAACTTAAACAGTAAAATGACAATTTGAAAATGTAAAGTGACACTGAAAAAAGTGACATTTAAAATGCAAAAGCTTAAATGGAAATGCTCAACCTGAATGCTTCAATTGTAAAGGATGAAACTGAAAGCTGCAAATGGAAATAAGGAAAAGGGAATCACCTAATTATGAAAATCAAAATGAGAAATGGCAAAGCTTAAATGGAAATGCTTAAATGGAAAGCTCAGATGAAAAAAAAACTCATTTTCTTTGTATTTGCCCTTTAACATTTTCATCCTTACAATAAACTTTCACTTTGAGCATTTTCATTAGTGTTTGCATTTTGAATTTCTGTCACTACAAATAGTAAATGGACTGCATTGCTACATCTATTTTCTAGTCAACCAATGACTCAAAGCATTTCATGATGAACGCCTCACAATCACACATCTATTCATACACTGATGGTGGAGGCTGCTATGCAAGGCACCAACCTGCGTATGATGAGAAGTTAGGGATACCATGTCCCGCCCAAAGACACTTCAACATCCTCTCTGGGGGAGCGGGAGATTAAACCAGTGACCTCATGATTACTAGACAACTTACTCTACCTCCTGTGCCACGCCACCCATTTTCAAATCCTCATTTTACAAGCTTTCTTTTTCCATTTCCTTTTTTAACATTTAATCATGGCCTGATTATTCCTAGCAGTAGAGTAAAATAACCTATTTAATCTCCTATTGCTGAAGTCAAAAAAGCATCAACCCACTGACCTCTTGGTTTCACCTCTTTGCTCACTCCTTCCCCATCTCATTCCCTTCCTCTCATTGTCTTTATGCCAGCTATAAGGCCACTCATCAAAGCGGTGCTGGCTCTTTAGAGGGCCTCCTCAGACACCTTTAATTACCACCCCGGAGACACAATGAGCACAACATGGCATCGTTACACACAGACCATTCACACTTGGGCAGGAAAGATGAGCAGGGTGAGGACAGAAACTGGAAGGCTGCTTCTAAGGTGTGTTGTCATCAGCTTCTAATCCTGCCAAAATGTTGAGGGTGGAGATGGGGGACGAGTAAGTGCTGTTAACAGGTGCCCCATTCACCTGGAGTGCCACTGCTGAGGAACAGGAGATGAGACTCAACAAACTGAAGAGTTACGAGAGACAAAAGACACGTTGGAAATACTTGAGGACAAATAAGCCAACAGAGAAGCTAAGGAAACCACCACAATGGCAGCTTGTGTTGAGGTAAAAAGTGATTGGATTGTTGCCAGCTGCACAGAAGACCGAACTTCCTTTTAATACAGTCTAGTTCTCACTTTAGTAAACAGCAGAGCTAAAAGGGACAACCGGTTAAAGACTGAACAAACACCATCTTAAAGCAGGTATTTACATATGCGTGCATAGTGGTTAAGTAGCATTAGCATAATTTCCACACAGTCAGCATTGGACTACTATAATATCTGCCCAAGTGGCCTTCTATTCCCACTGGCCGAATCTGAACTCCAACATAATACCCTTTTCCTTGTACTCACTTCCCCATTCACCACGGAGAATATAGAAGACATGACAGGTGAATAAATAAATGGCAAATTTAAATGCATTGCTTACAATTCACTTTATCCTCCACTGCAGGTATGCACAGATCATGTGAGTAAAGCTGATGGGGGGAGCTGCAGAATTCTAGTGAACCCAAGCCGCAGCTCTGTGTGCAAGCTTGTCATCCAAGCAGCTGCTACACACTGTGGTGATCTACAAGATCCGCCTACCAGCCTCCCCTCCATAGTCAGGAAGTCATGCAAATGTCTGAAATTTGCAAACTGGTTCAGTAGGTACACTTCGCACAGATGGAAGAAGCACAGAGTAAAGACAGAACAATTCTGTTCATAAAAGATAACACATCCAACCACACAGGAAATGCAACAGGCAAGTCTATGCAAGAGCCTTTTAATCAAACAATCATGTCTATGTTTAGTAAATAGCAAATAGTAAATTGCTTCACTCTGCTATATAAAAAGGCCAATGTTTTACACAGTGGATCTCCACCCTGCTCACCTGTAGTGATAAGATGGCTGCAGTGCCTGACACAGCAGGTGGATGTAATTATCTACCTGGTGGAACAGAGGACCTGCAGTACCGGTGCTCCCTGAGGACCAGGGATGAGAACTATTGACTTAAATTACTTTGCGGTCTTATATTAGCATGCCTGAGCATTGGAGTTGCTGTGCAGCGTTGTTTGAATAAATAAATAGCTAAATAAAATGACTCTGAGACTACTTTAATTGAAATGTCCCCGTTTACAGTTTATCTCGAAGGATCGGCCAACACAGAGCTCTGATCCCACAACATTATACTTAAGCTAAACAGTGCAGATCTTGACAATTACTTTAGAGTTAATGAACTAAATAAATGTTAGAGCCAGTTTTTCCAACCATTAAAGAAATAAAGGCTTCCGTGTGCCAGCACCCACTATATAAAACCATTTCGCTGTAATCTATATTGTTACTCGTGGCTTTCAGACCTTCGTATTGTATACGTCTTGGGTTAAATCTCATACCAGTACTCCCTTACGCCTGTATTGCACCACATTCACCCACCCACTTAGGGCGCATCAATTCTAATGCTTATAACGACTATGCTCGTTAACATGTCTATAAACCCTTTTAAAATATCTTTAAATAACAATCTTAACATGTCTGCAAATCAATGTGTATGGCCCACTACACACTGGCTCACTTTCAGACAGGCTAAAAGGTAGAGTGAGTTACACGTCAGAATGAACAAGAATTTTACCTTTTAGCCAAGGCGTGCACAATTGCCGTCAGTACAAAAAGTTTTGAAAGTCAAAAACATGAGGCAATAAAACGCTGTTGTAAATTAAATGAAACCTAGTGGTTTGAGTTGCTGGCATATCTGAAGCTCTACTCACCAACAAGTCCCTAAAAGGAAACTTGTGCTATACTAACTCTTGCTAGCATGACAGCCAATACTAGCCTACAATGCAAACCCTGAGCCATCCTAACAATCAAGCTCACTGGGGCAACTGAACAGGTGCTTGGTCACCATTTAACACAAATGTAAAAAATAATCTGATACAAAACCTGGTACTAGATGTACGACATTAAATACATCTAGTCAAACCGTTTGCATCTCAGTTGCTCTGTTGGCCTGGTCATGTCTCTACAGGCGTGACTAGCCATCTGAAGAGTAGCTGACCAATGGAGATATCTATGAAATATTAAATGTCTATCTTGATACCATCTGTCGAGATAACACTATTAACAGCCATAAGGCACAGCATTCCATTTGTATGAAACACTGCCCCGATTCTAAACAATTTTTGAATCAGTCTTTTTATGGCATTTGCTAAAATGGCAGTATGTGAAACTTGTTCATATTTTCCTATACAATGTGACTTCAATGCAGCCCATCAAAGGTGTAGCAGCATAGCATGTAGCATCAAGGAAGTACGATACTTTTCAAATTCAGTGTCCACTAGTGATATCAATGGTGTATATTTTCCCACGCAATTTTGAACAAATTCCAGACACAGAAGACTTCAGAATTATTGCAACTAATGGAATATTGGCCATAGAGCTCCTTCTTCCCGCTTGTTCTCTGTTTCTCAGGGGTTGCCAGATTGGATCTTGTCAATCCGCATGATGATCTGGCAAAATGTATGAGGAGACGGATAAATTACTGAATGCCATCCCTGTAGCTATGGACTTGAGTCCACGCCTGTTGCCTGGAAATATTGGCCATACAGCATGAAATGATAATGCTGAAAAACCCGTTTCCTAACCTTTAATGATAATTAAAACCTACATACTATTTCGAACTACCCTATCAAATATTCAGTTTGCTGTTTTGGTAAGAGAAAAAATAAGCAATTCAATTTAATAATAATAATAATAGATTCCCTTATCAGTCCTGCAAGGGGAAATTTGGATTTCTCTGCATCTTAACCCATCCTATTGTATAGGAGCAGTGAGCTGCCCCCATATGGCACTCGGAGAGCAGTTAGGGGTTCAGTGTCTCGCTCAAGGGCACCTCGACATGCTTTCTGCAGGACTAGGAATTGAAAATGTAACCTTCCAATTGTCAGATGACCACTCTACCCACTGAGCTATGCCACCCCATGTTTCCTGTAGATGTGCATGCATGAAATTGACAAAAATATTGCTTCATGCACAAAACGCATATGAAATAAAAGCTAGCCTTGCCGAAAGCTTTGTGTGCAAGCATATTCAGGCTTACGCAGGCTATAACAGGGAAAAAAGGTCAATAAGTCAAGGCAGAGGCCTCAGCATTGGCCCAGAGAGATTTCCCTGCTCCTTGTAACGTGTTCCCTGGCGAAAAGCTACAAAAAGTGTGTGGGGGGGAGGCTGATAGGGAGAGAAGCCTGTCAGCTGGCCTCCCAGAAATCTCCCACAGTAGAGAGTGAGCGAGCGAGCGAGAGAGAGAGAGAGAGAGGGAGAGAGGAAAAAGAACAGCAGTATGGATACAATGGGTACACAATATCTCCAAACATGAGGAACCTAAAGAATCTAAATGGGTGCTCAAGGCTTGAAGGTTTGGTTACAGAATAGGAACATAAGCACAGGTACCCTGCTTTGTGAGATGCAATTCAAATTAATTCATCAACCTGCAGCAAAAAACAAAAGTATGCCTGGTTTTAAAATGAAAGACTAAATCAGTCAGTTGCTGTGTGACCAAATTTGAAGGGACAAAACCACACTTAATTGGCATATTAGGCAACTGGTATACTCAACACCACCAGTAAATCTCATATCAACAGCAATGGACTGGTATATCGAGTGGGTGGACAGTGAAGTGCTGCAAAGGGAAGCCAATTAAAAGACATTTCACCATATAAGGGATTTAACTGCTATGAGAATGAAAATGGAGAAGCTAAGGCAGTGAGCTGTAGCAAATCTTGCAGTCATTAACACCCTCAGCCCCACTAAAATAGGCTTAGGTTAAGATAACTAGCGGAATACTGCTGGGTGGCTTGGGGCATCAGTGTGTGCATGACTGGGAGGTATAAAGATTTAAAAACACAGCATGCAAGCAAAAAGAAGCTCTTAACGGAAAATGTCTTCTTAAGAGTTAAACGACAACACTGAAGCACAACATAAACCTGACTAACAAACTGCGGAACATCTGAATCAATCTTTGCCTTCCCATTGGGTCAGATGTTATTGCTGTGTCTAACCAAGTCTGGTGGTCTATGGGTGTGCCTGGGACGGTTGCTGCTGTTTTGTCTGTGCTGGGGTTGACTGACCTGTGCTGCTCTGGAGCAGCTGGAGGGCTAATTTGCCTTGTGGGAGGCAAGCCAGAGAGCAGGGGAGGGCCTGCCATCTCTGGCTGAGTGGAGGCCAAAGGATAGAGGTAAGCAGGGGGAGAAGTGTTCTACTCAAAGCCCTTGACCCAAGGGGGAAGGAAAAAAGCAAGGACAGCACGGGAAGATAAAGGGCCCTCCCTGCCAACTCAAATGCCAGCCCCCACCAGTTATTACTACACAGCTCTTATCCCAATCATAGCGAGGATACAATCTGAGCGAGTTAGTGGCAGTCTGCATATTTTGGGGCAGTCAGAGTTGGATGGTTAGCACAGAAAATCAAGAAGTGTTGCAAGGGTTAAAAACTCGAGTCTCTTGCCCCTTGGCCTAGTTTCAGGCATGTCAGAGCCACTAAGACTGTATCAAATATGTTCGATTTGTATGACTGCGATCTGAAAAGTAACTGTGTAGTGTATGCTGGTCAATGACAAATCTGGATGGATCATATGAGAGCTGTAAGCGAGAGAAAAATCTTAACCACATGAAATAGGAAATAACATAACTTCGGATAAACTGTTGACGATGGATGGATGGAAGAAAAGAAAATGAGTGACAGAGGAGCTGTCCGCAGGTGCAGCGGAGTACACAAATAGATGACAAGTTAATTGAATGGTGGCAGGAACAGGAATGCCTGCACAACGTGAATGGCAAGACCTATTAACATAACTGCACAAAGAAAGTGTTCATGTTATTTTTTTGTTAGCAGCATCTTGTGAGTTTGTTCAGTTGCAAATGACCTGTTGGGTAACGTGTGATCCCCGCCTCACTTTTTTGTTTTTTTTACCATGATCCCCATTTTTTTTGTCACCAATAGAAGAAAAACACTGCAAAGCTCAGAGGGGGAGTGAGAGATGCCAAGTATTTACATGATGTGGTCAGACTTTAAAAGTTGTGTAGTGTATCACCACCTATGCCTTTCCTAGTAGGAACACATACACAACTGTTTAAATCCCCCTTCCTAACCAAAGTCAATTCAGCAGCCTTCCCTCCGAGCTGTCTGGGTGCAGCTAGCACTGATCAGGGACTCGCATAGGAAAAGCAAAGGCAAACCACCACCAGTTGTAATTATAGCAAGTATGGAGAGAACGCAAGAAGATTCCCAGTGCAGAAACCATGAATTCATCAGTGGGGAGAGGCATAGGGCCTCAGGCTCAGTGCCAAATGTCACGATGGTATCACAGAGGGTTCTCTTCATTCCTGTGGCCGGTGTGAGTGTACTGGATAATGGATAGGCAGGGACAACGGGGCCAAGAGACCAAGCAGAATGTGGACGCATGATAAGATACAGAGTGAACACATCACAGGGCCACAATGACAAATCATCAACAGGTGATCTGGGACACAGATCTTAAACAAAGAGAAAGCAAAAAGAAGGTGAAAAGTGTGAGAAAATACGGGGAGTGAGGTTGAAATGAGAGTAATTGCGATAGCGAGGCCAAGATGAAGCCCGGGTTCACACACCTGCCCTGGGCTCCAGCTGGCTGCTTACTGTGACGTCAATACAGTGATAGGCAGGGCATGCAGATTGCATTTCAAGTTGAGGCCACCCACAAAATAACACCCACGCACATTCACAAAGTGTAGCCTACTTCAAATGCTGCACTCTAAGCCTCTAGCACAGTCACAAGACAGGAGAAATACCTTCATACTTTATGAAACAAATGCCAGCTATGTGCTCCCGGGTCAGAGTCCAGGACGAGAGGCAACTCAACACGGGGCGTGTTGACAGGTCACCACGGCAATCGGCAAACAACCACACACAGGAAATAATGTACACACAACAGTCCCTCATCATGTCATTCATGTTTCAACAGAAGAAACGACAAACACTCACAGGCTAAAGAGAGCAAACACAGACACATGGAGCGCCACAGACACACACCGTGACAGTCAAGCTAGCTTATCCTATACTAACGCTGTGACCTCGCCCAATTTATAATACCCAGAGTAAAACGAAGGAGACTAAAAGCAAAGACAGGTCTGGGCATGACAAGATACGGGCAGGCAGGGCATGTAAATAAACTCGAAACTCAGGAGAGCCCAGACTGCTGTTGCGCTGCGTGCCTCAGCATTTTCATTTGAGCTATGGAGTTAGCTGGAAATGATATTTGGAAGACAGGAGTTTTGGACAGCCTCAAGTTTTACAACAGCATTTCTATAGAAGGGTGATCGTGAGGATTTGCCCTAAGAGCGCTGCCTGACATTTCTTGGAACACAGTCGTGTGATGGAAGAACAGGTGCATCTTTTTGATGTTCTTCTGAGAACACTGCCCTTAGCACAACTGCCATGAGGGTAGAGGAGGATACTTGAGGCAATGGTTAATCCTCGCTGTGGGTGGAGCATAGGCAAAATACAACTGCAGCCAGCATGTCACTTCAACCTGCTACTTAGGAAAGAACACCTGTTTGCCTAGTGCTGAATAGGAACAGTTAGACTGTATCTGCTTTGCTTGCTAAAATTGGGGCCTGGTAATTTAGAAGCTAGCCACAGAGGTTATATTCTGTCTTTACCTGCACCAAGGTGGGCCCATAGGCAGACAGTCTGACTCAGCCCTGTGGTTTTCTCCATCTGCAATAATAAAGCAGTGTTTTTCGGAGGGCTATTACCACTGTCATCAAAAGATATACAGCTCCCCCACCACCACAGGTAGAAATATCAAGTCAGGTGAAAACAGCTTATTTTCCTGGTTTCTAAACTTTAGTAACATCTCACGGTTTGCTTAGTAAATATCTAGGGTTGGGCAGATGTAATTATGTTCAAAGTGGCCAAACACTGAACCAGTTTACTGGCCTCCATCAGTAAGGTATCGCACTTGACTCCAGTAACTGCTGTCGAGTGGACCATCAGACTTTAACGTGGAAGATGTGGAACGCATTGATGACTGGCAATGAGGGCGGTGACGAGCAACGGCTAATAATCAGAATGAAAGCTAGTGAAACACTATAGTCAATAAGAGAATCAGTTTTGCTTACACCATAAGCATTAACTTTTTTTATTTTGGTCGATTGTTTAATTTTCCCACTGTACTGAAATTGCTAATGTTGGCTAATTTGAACCGTCAGAAGTTTCTGTAAATATACTAAATGTAATACATTTGACTAATGTTTACCATTACCTTTTCTATAAATATTAGAAACAAAGTATATAAAGTTTGTCTGTACCACCATCAATATGAGCAAGCTGTGTGTGTGTGTGTGTGTGTCATAGTGCGTGTCATAGTGCTAGAGGCTGGCCCACTCTTTGGCTCACACATATGACCGGTTCTGAGAGAGAAATCTCTGCTGGATTGGAACTAGCAAAAATCTATCCCATATAAATAGCTTTATAATGTTATTGCAAATTAAAATGAGTTGGTGAGATAAAAGGTGAAAGATAACATTCATTTAGCCTAAATAAGACAATTTCCTTAACTTATCCAATATCAATATCAGGACCATTAATATCAGAGCTTATCAATACCACCATCTTGAATAACTGAGCACCAGTGCATGTTTAACACAGGGTTCGGTAACCCATCACTAGTGGTGAAGGGGTTTTCATTAACTGCAATAGACCTATGGTACTGCTTTAGTGACAGATAAATCTTTCTATGTTCGATAGGGAAATCATAAATGTAGATGAAATGTTCACAGGCAAGCAAATTACCAGATTAATCAGAGATATTAGAAAAATTGCTAATACCTCTTTGATGCAATATAGGGAGAACAAGTGATTTACCTCTGATCGACATGTAAAAATAGAACTCTTTGGTCCTCTCTGTTATGTCGCCATTACTCCAGAGGTAGGCTTTGTGAGGGGAGAAGCTGTGGTTGTAGCATAGCTACAGAGATAATAAGGCATGTTGATGGAAGGAACATTGATAATTTTATGCATCGTTTTGTAGAAAATATTTACGCATAAATAGGAAACCAAGACCACCAAGTTTGTTTGTTTTTTAATAATTGGTGGGGGAAAAAAATCCAAAATTGCATTCACCTTTCCTTAAATCAATTTACTTGGAAATCATTGAATACATCATTAAAGTCTAACATTTCAAAAGCCCTCCACTCCTCTTATAACAATGAAGACATTTTTTTTAAGTTCCTAGGTCTTGTTTTTCCAAATAGAGTTTCAGCATCTCTGGTTCTATTAGTTAAACAGATCAATTCCAAGTCTAAAGCGATGAGCCCATGACCTGACAAAGGTACAAAGTGATGAGAGAGATTTGACACATTGTAATATTGATGAAGTCACATAAATCACTACCTGATTTCAGAGATATTCTTGTTATACTACGGAAAGTCTCTCATTTGGGTTTAAGAAGTGCCAAGCGTCTGACTCAAAGTTCTGTGATCAAGTGATGGCATGTGACCATCAATGAGGAAGCCTTGCAGGGTAGTGGTCAACTGTCATCCAAGGATGTGTCCAAATCTCTTAATAAGAGGCTTTACGATCCTTGATATTTGGTTTGGGGATCTTTAACTTGATTTTTGATCAACTCAAAAAGG
>OMLC01081884.1:0-18686 GCA_900302585.1 Regalecus glesne
TGTAATGGTATCCTCACATTCCAAGACCCTACACACTTTCCTCCTCCAGTCCCCTTGTTCTCCTTTAGAACACTGCGCCAGGTTTCCTGAAAATTAGCTCACAGTTATTGCTAGTATAGCGCTTCCAAATACACAAACAATCAAATATTATCAAATGTATTTGGCTGCGTCCAAAAATATCAGTTATTCCTAATACACCTAATAATGCAAACCCTAACCCCATGACAACCATATGAGCACATTGTCCTCTCTCTCACAGTCATACACTCAGACACTTTTGCACATTTCTGAAGGTCAAAGTGTGTACATAGTTGCTATGGGAGAAGAACAATCTTGATAACATATGGAGGCCCAAGGTATCAAAATGATCATCTAACACTTATTAGATTATGCCAAGGTGAGGGGATTCCTACTGTGATTTTACTCCTTCCTTTACCAAACACCAAGCACAATGTATTGTGAAATCCATAATCTACAATGTTATTATGAAATAGTCCATTGGTTTTCAGCTATTTAGAAACAATACCTCTTTGCACCACTTTTTATTCAACTGCTAAAATCTTACCAGATGAAGGTGCAACAAAACGGAAAAAAATATTATTTTCATCAGATATTTCTTAAATAGCCTATAAGAGAACCAAGAATCAAAGTGGTGTGGACATATCAAAACTCACTGAATGGTTTTCGCTTGGTGACACCACTGGAATAAAACGGCCTCTGCAAAATAGTGAGCCAACATAAACCAAGCTGCTAACCAATACATTGACAATAAGCATTAATACCTTTTTGTGAACCAAACAGGTCTATAAAATCGGAAATACGCCGAATAAAAATTTACGTTGAATCTTTTAACCACAACGATCAAAATATAGGCCCGTTACACTTTCTGAAAAGCAGAGAATGGCTGTAGATAGGCGAGGTGAGATGGCCCTAGGTATTATTAGACAAGCCGATATTAGGCGAGGGGGTGTTCTTGTGATGACTCAGGGTGGATATCGGGCTGTCCCGGCAGGTGCATCGACAGACCTCAAAGCTGGCGTGGGCACCTGTCTTCCGGCCTCCTGGCGGGAAAGGGTCCTTTCTGTAATAGATAAATATCTCCCTGTCTACCGACCCTGTCGAACAGATATTGATTGAATCAAGATACCAGGTTGGATTATTGACGCTCCACGGCCACGCCCTCTGCCCTCCCCCTTTCCAATGCAGCGGCGAGCCCTGTGTGGGCCCCGCCCACACATGCATGGATAGGTACTCGACGATCAGTGTAGTGTGTTAATTCGAGGCAGACTTCAGGTCCGTAGCTAATCAAAGTGCAAATATACTGTTCACTTTAGTTTCAGGTATATATTAATGTGCTTCTGGGATCGCTGGACACTATTTGGCAAGTTATAGGGTATCTCTATGCTTGAACTGTTTAGTACACTTATCTAATAATGTGGGGATCCGTTGAGTTTGTGGCGGTATAGCTCAGCGGTCGCCTGGTGATTGGAAGGTTGCATGTTCGATCCCGTACCTGCAGAGAAGCGTGTCGGAGTGTCCTTGAGCAAGACACTGTTCCCCCTAACTGCTCTGTCCTGTGATAGACTGGCGACTTGTACGGGGTGTACCCCACCTTTCGCCCGAATGGGAACAGAGATAGGCTCCAGTTTCCCCGCGACCCGATTTCGGATAAGCGGTTGACGATGGATGGATGGATGGATGGCTCAGGAGGTAGAGTGGGTTTTCTACTAATCATGAGATTGGTGGCTCGATCCCCGCTCCTTCAGAAACCACGTTTAAGTGTCTTTGAGCAAGACAGTGAACTTAACTGCTCACCGAACACGTCAGCTGTCCGTTCCTCCTATGCAATAAAACGGGTTACATGCAGAGGGCAGATTTCATTGTAAGAATACAACGACCAAATAAAGTAACTTTCCTTCATACAATCAAGTTCTTGTGTCCCACCAACTGAACTTTAAAAAACATTCGTATCTCACCACAGCAGTTTTAATATTGTCTTATTTTCGCGATAGCTAGTTGGCTACATGGTGCTTTGTGGCCACTAACACTCTCCCCGGTGCCTGTCCACAGGTGAGAACCGGGGGAGTGGCGGGTACTCACCGGATGTAGTCGCCCCGGCAGTAGAGTCTGTGCTCCCGCAGGAAACAGCGCGTCCGCAGCGCATCGCCGCACGCCGCGCACCTTACGCACTCCTCATGCCACAGACCACCGTTCACCCGCAGCAGGAACTTGTCTCGGATGAGACGATGACACCCGACACACAAAGCCCTCTGCTCAATGTCTAAAACAGCCAAATGGAACGGAGACAAGAGCACTTCAAGAATCAGACGTCGGCATCGCAACGAATAAGAAAAGAGGGGAAAAGTTTGATAGACTCTGAGATACTTCTCTTGAAGCAGACTTATCCGGTCACTGTGATTTAGAATGAACATCTAATAAGATAATGTGGTAATACGTTTGTAAGAAAATGTGAGACGAGTGTTTAGAGAATGGTGGACAGAGAGGAGCGTGTAGGTTATTCTTAGAAGAAAGTATGTTTGGATTGCATAGCTAATTATCAAAGTAATACTACAAAATTTAAAAGTGAAACACAAATATAACAGCATTCGTTCTTCTATATGATCTTGATTTTACTCACCATTTAAGGAGGGTGCCGGTCCTTCAACCATAGTTTGACTGCGAGGAGAAAGAAAGTATTCACTGACTACTGCTTGGCATCGCTGCTAAATTTCAAATTCAAGATGACACGATGAGATTTTAAATTTCAATTAATTAAGGCCATACCTTTGCTAATCTGCCTTCTTTATTGAAATGATTGTTTTTTTCAGTTATTTCCAAATGGTCCTTGAACCCTTCTCCACACTGATGACAAACGTCGGAGCTCCTTGTGATGCCAAAAAGAGAAATGGATAAAACCACCCTCTCCTCAGCCACGATGTGTCCCCTGTATTTATCCTGTGTTATTGACTATTTATGTTTCAATTACCCCATCAGAGGTGAACGGGAGACATACTAAGAGAGGCGAGCAAGAGACCAATAGAGAGAGAGAGAGAGAGAGAGAGAGAGAGAGAGAGAGAGAGAGAGAGTTTGCACCTTGGACAGGGGAAGGCACTCTGTACGGCCCTATACATAACGACATGGACAACCAGGATGCCCAGGACGCCTCACAAAGTCCCCAGCAAACCACATGAGAGCACTTTTGGCACAAAAAGAAAGTCCACTTGAATTAACCAAATGGTAAATGGACTTGTTCGTATAGCACTTTTCTAATCCAGCGACCCCCCAACACACTTTACAACGAATGCCTCACATTTACCAAGAGTCTTATTAAATAAGTAATTAGGGGCGGCATGGCTCAGGAGGTCAGCAGGTCATCTAGTAATCGGAAGGTCGCTGGTTCGATCCCTGCTCCTTCGGAAGGCAAGTCACAGTGTCCTTGAGCAAGAAACCCGGCTGCTTACTGCTCCTGTGCAACAGGATGGGTTGAATGCAGAGAATACATTTTGTTGTATGTCCGATGAAAAATAAATAAAGTTTCTCCAAAAATAAAGGACTCTGTTTTGAGGAAATGGTGGTCATGGGTACGTTAGAAGAATATGGGCTTTTCTATGAGCGGGCCGAGGCAGCTCAGTGGTTTGGGCGCTTGCTTCGGCGAGGAGCGGGTTTGAACCCACCGCGGGGCGTCAGGAAAGGCTTCCGCCCTCAATCCCGCTAAACTCCAGAAGGAGAATAGTTTTAATTTAAAGCCTGCTGAGGCAAATTTGTAATTTCTGATAATGGGCAATGCAAAAAAAATACTCAGCTTTTTAATTTTAAAAATATACAACTCAATTTGATCTCTGCAACGGTATATTACATTTCTGTGACATAGCTCAGTGGGTAGATCAGTCATCTGGTAATCGGAAGGTTACAGATTCAGTCGCCGATTCTACAGAATACAACTCGAAGTGACCTTGAGCAAAAAAATGAACCTTTGATGGCTCCTCGGATGCCCCTTCCTTTAAAATAGAATGGTATAAATGTAGAGAATTGCATATCCCCCTTGTGGGACTGATAAGGGAATTATTATTATCATTATCATTATTATCATCATCATCATTATTATTATTATTATTATTAGTAGTAGTAGTAGTAGTAGTAGTAGTAGTAGCAGTAGTAGTAGCAGTATCATCATTATAAAGGAATTGTGAGCAGCGGTAACACTCAGGGGGCAGTGACTTACTCAAAGACACCGTGACACGTTTTCTGGAATAGCCGGGGATTGAACCACCAATCCTCCAATTTCTAAATGACTGCTCTACCTGTTTAACTATGCCCCCCCACAAATCTATCTGTCTGTCTAATCTATCCGTTCGGTGACTGGCTCAAGGACATCTCGACACAATTTCTGCACACTTTTGAAATCACAGTAGAGGTCAGTGTTTTGGCTCCATCAACATGCTCCAGACCAACACAGGTTTCTTCGGCTGCTCTGGCCAGACAGGACATATCGCATCTGTGGGCCTGATTAGAAAAAACAAAAGACCCCAGGCATTTCAACCTGGCACACACTCTGAACACTGTCTTGTGTGTTTGCAGCCTACTTCTGCCATCTAGCGGCTCTTGGCAATAACGCAGGTTGTCTACGGTCCTACTACTGCTGTATGGTCCGTTTGACGTGACACGATTCGTCCCAACGTCATGGGGCTGGGATTTAGATGAAGTCCTGTTTGATTCGAACCTGTAACCTCTGGCTCCTCAGTTGAGTTGTTGCCGCCCCAGTTGTCCTTGTGCTGTAGTACCTACTAATGCAGCAGTGGTGGCGGTAGTGGGGCTATTAAGCCTGCCTGCATTAAAACATGTCAAGTCAATTAATTCCCAAAGCATGCTTGCTCAAAGGGAACCAAAACAGACCAAATGCTGCACAGATGGAAAGGATGGTTATCACCCAGTTTCTTGTGTGAAAAAGTGAAGTGGTGAAAAAGTGAAGTGGTCTATTGAGAAAAGCTGCTTAGGACATATGCTGGTGGACTTTTGACAGCCTTATTTGATGATGAATTATTGTTTAACTCGGGCTTCAGGTTGACAAGTCACGCTGGAGTAAGGCAGCAGGTACTTTTATATGTATCATTAATACAAAATGATGATGGAGCATTGAAATCATAGAAATAAGCAGGACTAGAATTGATCAACTGGTGTGGCATAACCATGGGGGACCATTATGGCTGACGTTGGTTGGCCGAAGTGCGGAGAAAATACATAGTGAACATTCAAGCTCGGACTCAAAGTTACCACATGTTTTGCTGATGAAGATGTTTCTGAGCTATGCTTGTACCTTGTTAATAGTTAATAGTTAAATTAATAGTTAAATCGTAGTTAAATTGGCTGTGAGAAAGGTGGAAAGTCAAGGAAGATCGTAGCTCCAGTGAAAATAATCTTGCTTTTCACAGATAAGGTGTGATATTTTAAATGGCTAATAGCCCTTTTTTTAGCCTGCTTTCCCTAACTCGCAACATCATGTTTTCTCATTTCTCTAATGGTTAAAATACTAAATCGGCAACAAAAATGATCGATAAATTCATAGTGACAAACATAAAACTCAGTGAGAATTTTCCGGTTTCCACTTGATGACTCAGAACTTCCTTCAAATGATAACCCTATTTCATTATTGTCTATTTTTAGAAAATCATTTGATAAATGAGTGCACAAAAGGCTTTATAAATTCCTATAAGTGTATTAAATTCTCTATTTTTTATAGCTCAGGTTTCAACAAAGTCACTCAATTAATTGATCATGCCCTGATAAGTATGACCAGATCTATAAAAGGAGTACACTTGACAATAAGCTATTTGGTTGTTATTCTGTTTCTGATGCGTGTTCCCTCTATGTAACAAAACTGACAGATAGCTGACATGGTCCAGACAGTCAGAAGCCAAAGTGAACTCGAAGGATTTAAGTTTTTTCTTTCTTTCTCCAAATATTATCCAAGGATTCAATAAAACCTGATGCTTTCCAAGGCCCAACGTAGCATGCAAAAGATAAAGGTAGATGGAACTGCAAGTTGACCACACCTACTCGTAAGACTAAGCATTTCACCTATAACCTGGGAGTGTCACATGACTAAACAAACCACTGACGGCAACCGAGACTACAAAATGAAGCAATGACCTACTCCTAAATGACCACCAGTGGAAAGAAATTGGCAAAAACAAAAGCTAAGTTCTTATAGAACATGACAGTTGTTGTATTTTCATTAATTTACAAAAGGGGTTTGATGCAGATCTAGATGAGATAAGCAAGAACAAGATCTAGACTTACTCGCAACACAACCAACATTTGCTGGGTCCCTGTTTCGGTAAGCCTGAGGTATGGTTCTAGTTTTATTTTGATACCCAACCTCATAAATAAACTGCACCAACTTTGACTGAAATTTAAAAATTGTATTGAACAGCCTGTTGCTATAATGTATAACAGTTTGAAACTTAAATTGTGATTAATTGACAAAATTACGTTATCTAGTCACTTAAACCAACTGTTCTTGATAGGCCAAGGCCAAGCTAGTCCACAACAAAAAATAAACTGTGCAAGCAAAATAATGACTGATATCAAAATAATTTGCCTTTGTAGATCAGTGAAAAAATATTAAATGCCTGACTATTAAATGACCGACTTGTTTCTATCACCAAAATTCCATAATTACTTGTTTACTGAATATGGTTCTCCCAAGGGTTCTCCTGTAGAGAATCACTGTCCCAGGAGCTTTTTGCCAACCAGTATCCGTAATATTGTTTATCCATTGCAGTGCTGTGCAAGTCAACTGAGAACAATAGACCACATTCGAGTCTTATTCGTTCTAGGATTAAAATGCATAATTTCATCTGTATAAATGCAAATAAGTCATCTATCATTAACCAAAATTTAAGATTTGATCTAGTCGATTGTGATGTGAAGAAGGGAGACTTAGAGGATAACACAAACACTTTTGATATTAGTTTTAAATAACTTTATTCTGTAAGAATTCTAAAATGCATTTTAGAAATGTATGGATGGTATCTGTATTTTATACAATTCCTCTTTGAATAAAATATGATTTATTTCATATTGCATTGGGTTGCTTTTAAAACCTGAAATTATCTATTTACAAAAGAGAAACATTTTTAAAAATCCTATTAGAATTCCTGTTAAAAATGTATTTCTCTTCAACCCCCCCTCCCCAACTCATATCTCTGGATCACCGGATCCCCCCTCCCCCAATAGTATTTTTTTCATCGTTTTTTTTAACCCTCTTTCAATAATTATTTGTGCTTGGTACAAAATATGCTGTTTTACAATTTGAATCAAAGTCTCTTTTTTGTCTGTCTTCACGTTGCTGACATTATGAGCATATGTACAGAGAGAAGGAACAACTAGTGTCATGTGATTTGGTGCGGGGCCTCCAGCATCTCCATCAGGAAGGTGTCGATAGGGGTGTCTCCAATCAGTTTGAAGAAGAACAGGTGCTCCAGACATTTGAGGCCGATGGAGCGCAGGGCGGGTAAGCGCAGAAGCAGTTTGGCAAACCTAAAGAGAACAAAAGGGTAAACTTGTGGGTCTAGTATAGATGAGGGTAACTGTTGCAGTAAAACAGGCTATCCTAGGTATACTGTAAAGTGGCCCAGTCTGAAGTCATTTTGTTGTAACATATAAGGTAGTCACAAAATGAGCGTCGCTTCACCGTCTCAAACACCATTCTAATTTTCTATCCGAAAAACTAATAAGGTGACTTAAAAGCAGATCAATGATTGATGCGAGGAAAAGGCACCAGTTGATTTTTTTCTGAGCAGTATCTATGTACCTGGAAGCACAAGAAATTCTGGTTCCGTTTACTTACTAAGTAATCTGAGGAAAAATAGATGAAAGTAATGAGAACAAAAACATAGAAATAATAAATAATAAAATATGAAAATTAAGAATCGTTTCCTATGGTTCCTCATTGCACAGGTTTAAGGTTGCATATACGTCATCACTTTGCCAGCTACAGATATAGGAGTCCTGTCATCATCCCCAGACCCTACATAAAGTGTTTCATATTGTCCTCGAGCTAGACATTAGTTCCACCTCTAGAACTACTTATATATATATATATATATCCAAAAGAAAAGCACAAGTTTAATAGTCAAACATGCACACATTTATACAGTATATCTAACTAAGAAGAAAGAAAATAAGAACGAGGATGGGGCAAACACAATTTAGCCTCTCTTAGATAGTATTCAGCCCAGGCAACAGCCATTGGCACAAGTCCATGAATACACCGATGGCATCCAGCACTTTACCTGTGGCACCATCCATGGGGTTAATGGTTGCGTCAGGAAGGGCATCGAGCGTAAAACTATACCGAATACAATCTGTGGTTAGCAAATCCGATTTTCATACCAGATTGGTTGAGGCCTGGGTTACTAACTACCACCACCGGTGCCGTTGGTCAGCAGGGTGCCAGTGGAAATTTTACTACAGCTGGTCGAAGGAGAAGGAGAGGAGGAGGGCATGTCCAGACACAGTGGGAGAAGAAGAAGGGTAAGAGTGTAGAGTTGAGGGTCCGAATTTTGAATGTTAGCACTATGATTGGTAAATGTAAAGAGCTTGCCGATAGGATGGAGAGAAAGCAAGGTAGATATACTGTGTGTGCAAGAGACCTGGTAGAAAGGCAGTAAGGCCAGAAACGTTAGTGTTGGGTCCAATCTCTTCTACTATGGTGCATATAGGAGGAGAAATGGGGTAGGAATAATCCTTAAGGAAGAACATATCAAGGGTGTGTTGGAAGTGAAGAGAGTCTGAGACGGAGTGATTAATATGAAACTTGAGATCAAAGGTGTAATGATGAATGTTATCAGAGCATATTCCCCACATGTTGGCTGCAAGATGGAGGACAAATAAGATTTCTGGAGTGAGCTGGTTGAAGTGATGGAAAGTGTACCCAAGGAGGAGAGAGTAGTGATTGGAGTAGACTTCATTGAGCATGTTGGGGAAGGGATGAGGTGAGGAGGTGGGTAGGTACAGTGTCAAGGAGAGGAATGTGGGTGGTGGTGGATTTTGGGAAAAAGATGGATATAACTGTGGTGAATACATATTTCAACAAGAGAGAGGGACACAGGATGGCGTATAAAAGTGGGGGGAAATGCACACTGGTGGACTATATCTTATGTAGAAGGCGTGATCTCAAAAGGATTAGAGACTGCAAGTTTGTGACAAGGTGAGACACTGCTAGGCAGTATCAAATGGTGGTCTGTAGGATGACTTTGGTGACCAAAAAGAGGGAGAGAGAGAGAAGCGCATAGCCAATCATCAAATGGTCAAAGTTTAATAAAAGATTGTTTTGTGCAGTTTAAGGAGTAGTTAAAACAGGCACTTGGTGGTAGGAAAGAGTTACTGGATGGCCAGGCAACTACTGCAGAAATTATGAGGGAGACCGCTATAAAAGTACTTGGTGTGTAAACTGGACAGATGGAGATGGCTTATGACCAGGTCCCCCAGGAGATATTATGAGAGGTGCTATGGGAGTATGGGGTGAGGGGGTCACTATTCATGGCCATCTAATCTGTGTGCAAATTGCAAGAGCTGTATACGGGTTCTCCTCCGTCAGGGTTGGGCCTTGTCAACTATTCAGTTTGTGATATTCAAATTTTAAAAAAATCTTTTTTCCCACCCAAATTCCCCGAGTTGCCTACTGCTGGGTCAGACACATTTACCCCTCTAGGACGTCGACAGGAAGGAGGAAGCCGTAGCATGCGAGTTCTCCAAGTCACGTGATGACTAGCCCTCACTAACACAATTTCACATATCACATTGTCGTGGGGGAAGCACAGTGCTTGGCCATCGGAGAACGAAGCAGTCACTTAACAGTGAGCGCCTGGACGGCCCAGAGGGGGACACTAGTGAACCTAGAATACTTTATCCAACCTAACCCTTATACCCATGTGAGGCCTAGCCATTTATGCCCCACTAACTATGGACCTCCGGCCGTGGTTGGAAAAGGCACAGCCGGGATCGAACACTGAACTGCTTGACGCAGAGATCCACTTAACATAAGTGCCTTAACCCCCTACGCCACCGGAGGACCTGTTTGTGATAATCGTGGACTGGATCTCGAGACATAGTCATGGAAGAGAAAGGTTGCAGTTTGGTGGATTTAGGAATGCATCAGTGTTTTTTGCAGATGATGTGGTTCTGATGGCATCATCGGTTTATGACCTCCAACACTCATTGGATCGATTTGCAGCTGGGATGAGGATCAACACCTCTAAATCTGAGACCATGGTTCTAAGCAGGAAGCTGGAAGACTGCCCAATCCGAGTAGGGAGTGATGGTGCATGAGTTGGACCAGAGAATTGGAGCTGCTGGAGTGGTATTGCGTTCGCTTTGCCAAACTGTTGTTACCAAGAGAGAATGGAGCCAGACGGCAAAGCTTTCGATCTACCAGTCAATGTTTGTTCCTACTCTCACCTGTGGCCATGAAAGTTGGATCATGACCGAAAGAACAAGATCGCGAATACAGAAGCAGCTGAAATGGGTTTTCTCAGGAGGGTGTCTGGTGTCTCCCTTAGAGATAGGGTGAGAAGTTCATCTGTGAGGGACTCAGAGTAGAGCCAAGTACAAAAGAGCTATAGTTCAGGTGGTTCGGGCATCTATAAGGATGCCACATGGCCTCCCAAATGAGGTGTTCGAGGCACGTCCAGCTGGGAGGAGGCCACAGGGTAGACTGAGGACCAGATGGAGGGATTATATCTCCACACGAGGGAAAGCCTCGAGATCCCCCAATCTGAGCTAGTGGATGTTGCAAGGGAAAGGAAAGCTTGGAGTTCCCAGTTGAAATCCACTACCTCTGCAACCTGGCCCCGAATAAACGGTTGATGATGGATGAATGGACTATGAATGCATTAGCTCAATATGCCACATATTGTATAGTTGTGGGGAATTAAGAGTTGTGAAACGAGACATACATACATATGTACACTTCATTTAGTGTATTTTTTCCTCTCTGTCCAGTTCTCACAGGGTTGATCCGATGTAGGAATAAAGCCCCATTTTCCAGGGAGCTACATGTAAATATCATTTGTAATGTCCTGCGTAATGTCATGTCAAACATCCTGTGTAATGTAATGTGTAGTGTCATGTCTAATGTTATGTGAATTTTCATGTGTAATGCCATGTGAAATGAGATGTGTAATGTCATTTATAATGTCATGTGCAATAATAGGCCTACCTGCCAGGCTGCTCTGGGTACTTCTGTTTGGTGTACGACTCTAAAGAGGCATAGACCTTTTCCCTCAGCCCTTCCACCTCTGGTGGGTTCGACAGACCTTTGGCATCTGAAAGATATCACAGTCACAAACAATTCATGGGCTGATACAAATATGAATTTAAGCTTATGTAACAGAATTACCTCCACATTCTAACATTGGAAATCTGACCAAATAAGAGTTTAATGTAAATAGTAAATGGATCTGTTCTTATATAACTCTTTTCTAGTCTTGCGGCCACTCAAAGTAATTTACATTGAATGCCTCAAATTTACTGAGCCCCGCAGCAGGATACAAACCCGTTATGCCCAACTTGAAGGCATGCTAATGCTAATCCACTGGGATTTGATGTAGATTAATAGCTAGAGCAAGCCATCCAGCTTCACAAGTCTTCCATTGAACCCTTTGAAATTCGGATAGTATTGTACCCAAACAGCAGAAAATGACAAATTTCAATGAATGGCATCCTATTGTCCTTAATCCCCATAGCTAGCAAGAGTTTTGAGAAGCCGATTAAACCCCTCATCTGCTCCATGCCCTACTACCCTTGACCCCTGTAATTTGCATACCGCCCAAACAGAGCCCAAGATGATGCCATCACCCATATCCTACACACTACCCTCTCCTACCCGGAAGGGAGGGAAACCTATGTGAGGATGCTGTTTCTGGACTACAGTTCAGCATTCAACACCGTAGTACCCTCCAAGCTCGTCAATAAGCTCACGGACCTGGACCTGAACACAGCATTGTATGACTGGATCCTGGACTTTCTGACAGACCGTTTCCATATGGTGAGAGTAAACAACCACACCTCCTCTCAAGTGACTTTCACTAAAGGAGTTCCACAGGTCTGTGTCCTAAGCCCTCTTTTTTATTCACTCCAGACCTATGGCAGCCTTGTGACAAAGGCTTCAAACATTATGAAGTTCGCAGATGACACGGCAGTTATAGGCTTGATCTCTCTCAGTGAAGTGGCAGCCTACAGGGAGGAGGTTACAACCCTGAAAAAGTTATACCAGGACAACCACCTCTCACTAAACATCTTCAACACCGAGGAGGTCATTGTGCATTTCATGAGGGGGGTACAATCACCTCCCAGTCACCATCGACAATACAGTGGCAGAGAGAGTGAACAATTTCAAATATCTGGGAGTTAAAGTCAACATAGAACTGACATGGGCTAGCTACACCACCATTGTTGTAGAAAAGTCCCCAACAGTGTCTCCACGACTTCAGGCACGTAAAGAAATCTGACCTGAGGCCCCAAATCCTCTGAGACTTCTACCACGTTACTATAGAGAGCCTGTTGATAGGTTCCTTCACCACCTAGGATGACAGCTGTACCAGTAAGAACCACAAGGCCCTGGGTAGGGTTGTGCACACAGCCCAGGACATTACTTGATGTGAGCAGCCAAGTCTTCAGCTGTACTCCCAGGGGTGTCTCAGCAAGTCCTTGAAGATAATTAAGAATCCAGCACACCCACACATTGGCCTGTTCTCCCTTCTGGCCTCAAGGAGGAGATATAGGACTCGCAAAACAAGCATCAGCAGACTGAGGAACGGCTTTTCTCCTCAGGCCATAAGACTTTTAAATAAATAACACACATAAACAACTGCAACCCTATCTTTTTTTGCAATATCTTATAACACCTGTGTATTATATCTGACTACTCATCATATATGCACCTATTATTATTTTTTATACTTAATTGATTCCTACTCTCACCTTTACTATTTTATTCTTTATTTCGTTATACTTATTGCTTTATATGCATGTGTATGTATACACACATATTTTATTCCATATCTTTATTTATTTTATCTCTATCTCGTGTTTCTGTAATTGACTCTCCTACCCAAAGAAGTCCACATGACTGTGCTGTACTGTATGTACAACCAGAGTGACAATAAAAATCTTGAATCCATAATTTGATGTAACTAAATGCCTCTAGATTAAATGTTCTTAAGAGGCTGACTGATAGTTCTGCAGGATATTGCCACCAATATGACAAATCAGACTCATGCACTGCACTTTCAAAATTAATTGAGACCCCAAAGGACACGGTCAGGTAAGACATGCTGGTCTGTGTTACTTTAGTATTTAAATTGTTTAAATTGTTGTTACATATTATGCCTTAGATATGATGCCTCTCTTACTGTGCTTTTCACTTTGCTGCTGTAACACCATAATTTACCTCTGTGGGACCAATATAGGAATATCTTATCTTAATGCTTTGTGTGAGTGGAGAGGTGATGGGACAGGAACAGAACTGACCAGGGTTGAAGAGGACAATGGCTCGGAGGCAGCCCAGCTCAGTCTTATCCATCTGCATATCTTTCATTTTAGATACCAGCTCTGTCAGGACTCTGCAGGGAATCAGAATATGGTTAGACACTGACGGCACAATGAAATAGCTGTTAGTATTTACTTCAAGGCAAAATGGTCCTGGGTTCGAATCCCATCCCAGGTCCTTTCTGTATGAGATTTGCATGTGTCTATGTGGTTTTTCTTCAGATGCTTTGGTTTCCTCTCATGATCAAAAAAAAAGACATGCAGGTTAGGGTTAATACCCCTGCATGTGCCCCTGAGCAAGGCAACAGGAAAAAGAACTGGAGTTGGTCTCCAGGCACTGCAGCTGCCCACTGCTACTTTACAATTGGATGGGTTGAATGCGGAGGACACATTTCATTGTATATATATATATATATTATGACAAATAATAAAGCTTATTTTGCTCCACAATAGAGGGTCAATGGTAACTCAGTGGTGAGCGCACCAGTAATACAGAATCAAAGAGAAAAACAAATAACAAGTACAAACGGGGAGAATAATGGGAATTTAGTACTAGTCGGGAACGACAACAAGGTAAAATAAACTGGATTTATTTGATTGATGATTTGTGTAACTTAGTTTGATTATTTTCAAGTGATGGATATTTCTGGTGCTAACAGGGTTTATGTATTGTTTTGCATTCTGTTTGTTGCTGATTTCCTTTTTAGTTCTTACGCTGGTCGATGAAGATAATTGGAGCAGTAAAGATCGTTAGACCATCAGTCCAGGCTTGTTTTAATTCAACTTGGATGCTACACAGGTGATATCTTCAGTCTAAGCTGACTGCAGGAATCCCCCCACCTTTATAAACAATACAGTTGCATAACAACAGAAACCAGCGATGGTTTCATGCAAATTGGTAATTGACTGGAGTTCCAGTAGTAAAGTACTATTCACAGAGGATTGAGGAATAGTTGCAAACATAGCATTGTAAGATGGCCACAGATGCACATAGAGGTCATAAATGTGAAGAAGGAATGACCATCTCTTAAATACCAGAAACGAGCTATTAGAATAAACAAAACTTGTATTGTGAATCTAATGATCCATTATTCAGAGGGTTACACATTTTGCAATTATTACGTATTGTGGATTTAAAAACACTGGAAAAGCTTTTTTGAGCTAGAAATAAAAGCCATCCTGTTTTAATTCAATGATTTTTATTATTATATTATTAGAGAGAGAAATTATAATTCAAGGGAGGGAGTAAAAAACAGATGTGTTTCAGTTTGGTGACTAAAGCTATGGAGTCGTCTTAGTGACCAACTGAGAAATGTAGCTCTCTATTGAGTTTGCAAAAAAAAATCTTTAAAGTGAAAAATAATAAAGAATTCCAATTTAGGGTACATTTTCTATTTTCCCCCTTTCCTTTTGTACTATGGATGAGAGGTCCTTTCTAAATGTCAAAATTAGTCACCATGTTGTGGGGGTGGACATGAACTTATATGGAGTTTGGGGAAATCAAGGCTGAATCCCCTTCCTGACATCCTGCGGTGGTTTCAAACCCACTGCTTCAGGCTCATCAATTCCTGAGGAGAGTGTGCTAACAACTGAGCTACCGTGGCCCTCGTTTATTTTACTTAAACGAATAGGAATGGTAGGATAGCCAACAATAACCCTTGAATTTCAGCCTATTCCTTTTTTTCTGTCGTGGATTGATTGAATTTTATTGTGTGAAATGAACTGGTGTAATTATGTATGATGTTTTGTCTGTCATATATTCACACAACCTTTAAAGTTTTGTCCCTTAAAACATATGATCAAAATAATCCATTCATTCATGAAAAAATGTTGTTTGTCACAGGCCTACTAGCTTTTTTCCACACTATACAGAAGAAACCTGTTATTCTCACGAATCCATTGCCCCCTTGTAACCTTAGCATAGAAACTACTTTGTGTCGTTTCAAATTCATGTCTTGCAAGTGAGAAATCCAACAAATTAACTCCTTGTAAACTTGTCCAATCTCAGTTGGACATTTGGGATGTCCGTGGCGCCAATTGAGTAACTCCATCCATATAAAGAATAATATGTGTGCACACCAAAAAGTGCAAAGGAAATTCACTTAAAAAACCAATATATTATGTTAAGTTTGTTGAGCCAGGACATGATTTGTGCATTGATTTAATGTTTGGAAGAATCAGCTATGCCTCATCTTATCCATGCATTATGAACCTATGTTTATTTGTGTACATAGGCAAGGAATGAAGCCTTGGGTGTATTATATTATATTATGCTTGACTGTGGCTTATAAAAAAGGAAAAAATATCGTTCTACCATCTTTTTAAGTCCCTCTAAGGGAATATTTAAAAGTCTGTGAGCTGGTACCAGACAGAGAATGGGGAAATGACGGTACACAGCTCATTGTTTAACAATTCTGTTTGTACCTTCATAAACACTGGGCGGTTCAAAAATGCTCTTCCTGTTGTGCCTCTCTCTATAGAGTTCCTGAACCATGTCACAGTTTGTTTTTCTTAGTCTCAGGCTTGCACCTACCTATCAAAAATAGAGCCAACACCAGCGCTGTGGGCACTGCTTCTGTGGACATGGAGGCCAGTGGCCAGCAGGATCCCATCTTTCACTGTGACCGAGCGGTGTGAGAAAGAGGCGATGAGCAGCTCATTCCAGCCTAGACAGACAATGAAAGAGTCATAAAATTTAAGGGTGTTTGCTTCTTCTAAGGAACTGATCCCTGTTCACAGGGCTATGTCATCAAAACTATTATAGTGATACTGGGATTGCTTGCCACTTCATAAATTTGAAATTTTGACCTCTATCATTCTTAATGTTATGGTAAATTTGTTCATCAGCACATCTTCGTCACTGAACCAGTCTATCAGCTCATTTATAATATAAAGGGTGGTATGAGCATTTTCATTTTGGGTGGTATGGCTCAGGAGGCAGTGCACGTTATCTAGTAATTGGATGGTCGCTGGTTCGATCCTCAGCTCCTTCAGAAAGCATGTTGAAGGGTCCTTGAACAAGAAACCAAGCCCCTTACTGCTTCCTTGGCACCGAGGCTGCCTATAGCTCCTATGCAATCGGACGAGTTAAATGCTGAGGAAATTTTTCATTGTAGGACTACAATGACCGAATCAAGTGCCTCTCCTTTCTTTCATTTGCAACTAGATATTTACTAAGATAAATTGAAATGCAGCTCTTAAATTACTAGTTAGATACCTCCCCTAACTAGTCTTCCTCCACAATACTTCTGAATTTCTGCAAATAGTGTGTGCCATTCACTTTGTCCCATATATTATGTGTGTATGAGGCTTCTCAAGAAGCCCTCCATAGTCTCATTAGGACCAATGTGTGATTTCTCCATTTCCTTCCTCAGGCCCGTGTGTGAAATCTCACCACCAGGGGACAGTCTGGTGCGACAGGGAAATGCAGCATTACTGGCGAACAGTCCAGTTTAGCACTGTCAGGTTATATTTGGTAGAACTTTTCTATTAAACTAGATGTCATAAAGGTCTTCGGTAATTGTAAAGGACTGTTTACCTGGGTATTAATCATTTGCCTGAATGAAACATTAAACCCGCTTGGAGAGCAGTGGGCTGTGAAAAAGTATTTGATGTAAGGAATGTGTGTGTGTGTGTGTGTGTGTGTGTACCTGCTCGTAATAGGATAACCTGGTCATCTAGAGGTAGCTCAGAAAAGTGGGGGATCCTCTTGGCCCATTCCACCAGGGTGAAGAGCTGCTTATCTGCTGCCTGGCAGATGTTTGTGACAGGGTCATTTGTCTGGAAAGACACCATATGAATGCATAAGAAGGCAACTAAAAGGTTTCACTTATCAAAGCTACCACAAACAATTTTTCATGGATCATTTGTCAATATTAGTTTAAACATGTGACCTCCATTTGACCAACATAAGATAATCAGTAATATTATACATTACTAGAAGATGATTGATTTGCTTGTCTCTATGTGATTCTCTGTGAAATCTGACAAAACAGTTGCTATGTATGCAGTGCGCATGCCATGACGACTGCATACATAGCAACCATTAGAGATGCATTGTTACATCACAGCATATTTTACAAACAGCTGTTTAACCAAAAGCCTCACACATCTTACACTACTTTCTTCAAAACAAATGCACCAGCTACCAGAGGGGGAAAGTACACATGGGTGACAAGTCGAAGGAAAAAGCCTGAATGCTTGACCCCTGCAGTGAGGGCATCTATGGCCTCTGTTATACTGTGGGGGTCAAGTTCCTGGTATGGTTTGGTTCCACTTGTCCCCTTAGAGGGAGGGGTCTCTACAAATTAATACAAATTAATTCTGAGTGATCACCTTTATACTATGATGAAACATTTCTATCCTGATGGGAGAGGTCTCTTCCAGGATGACAATCCCCCCATCCACAGGGCACGAGAAATCACTGGATGGTTTGCCGAGTATGAAAATGATGTAAATCATATGCTGTGGCCTTCACAGTCACCAGATCTCAACCTAATTGAACACCTATAGGAGAGTTTGGACCGACGTGTTAGACAGTTCTCTCCACCACCACCACCACCACCATCAAAACATCAAATGAGGGGATATCTTTTGGAGGAATGGTGCTCCATCCCTCCACTAAAGTTGAGTGACCTGTAGAATCTATGGCAGGGAGCACTGAAGCTGTTCCATAGACTCCTGGTGGCCCAGCACCTTTCTGAGACGGTTAACATTGGCTTTTCCTTTAATTTGTCACCCATATGTAGATCTTTTTGACAACAGACAATACTTGTTCAAAATAAAGCCACCCAAAACCCTCAAAGCTTCTCTGGGCAGCTATAAATACATGTTTTGTTAATAATAAAAATAGATCCCCTTATCAATCCCACAAGGGGAAATTTGAAATTATCTGTATTTTAATCAATCTTATTGTATAGGAGCAGTGAGTTGTCACCATATGGCGCTCGGGGAGCCGTTAGGGGGTCGGTGTCTTGCTCAAGGACACCTCGACATGTTTTCTGCATGACCGGGGATTGAACCTGTAACCTTTGTATTGCCAGACGACCGCTCTACCCACTGAGCCATGCCTCTCCCAAACTAATTATATGCCTGCTTGATGTTGGATAGCCAAGTTATTTATTTTTTCCACTGCA
>OMLC01081891.1:0-19557 GCA_900302585.1 Regalecus glesne
ACGGCCAGGGGGAGAACCAGTTGCCATCACAACTTGGCCCTTGTTGAAGTTTCTCAGATCCTCACGCTTGGACATTTTCCTGCGTCCAACACAGTAACTTCAAGGACTGACTGTTCACATGTTATTCACCTACCCATCAGTGGTTCTAACGTCAAATTCAGTCTGGTCATCATGAGGATTGACAAGATCCACTGTGGCGACCCCTGAGAAACGGAATGAGCCAACACACACACACACACACACACACACACACACACACACACACACACACACACACACACACACACACACACACACACACACACACACACACACACACACACACACACACACACACACACACACGTATGTGTGTGTGAATGCATTTACACTTTTGTTTGACTTGCGTTCCTGATAACTGTCTCATGTAATTAGGCCCAAGTCTGGATGTTTTTCATGTTAAGTGTACCTAATGGAATGCTGTCGAGCTTCATTCTTACTGTAGTGTCTCATGTATCCTCATCAAACCTGCGTGGCTATGATGAACCCAAGTTAGACTTGCAGGTTGTAGAGCATAGCTTGAGACAAAGAATGTCCTGTTTATCATAGCGGTTCATTGATCGATTGAGGGCTTTGCCACACAACCAAGGCCAGTGGACTTTGTTCTTTTGTATTTAACCCATCCTATCTTGTAGGAGCAGTGAGCAGCTGCAGCGCCCGGGGGCCAACTTCAGTTCTTTGGCTTATTTCCTTGCTCAGGGGCATAGGCAGGCGTATTAACACTAACATGCATGTCCTTTTGGATGGTGGTAGGAAACTTCCACACCCAGAGGAAACCCACAGACACGAGGAGAACACGCAGACTCCACAAAAAGACCTTCTTTCTGGCCGAGGCAACAGTGCTACCCTCTGGGTCACCGTGCCTCCCCGCTACCCACCAGCTAGCATCAATCTACACACGTCGGCAAAACCTACCCTAAGAAATGCAAACTTGCCAGGGAAGGCCGTACATACGTTTAGTGGACTCTCTTCCCAACTTAAATGTAATGGAACTTAAAGCTAATGGGAAATTAGAAATTAAAATATCGAGTGTGCCCAAGACTAGGCACTAGTTAATGGAATTTAACAAACAGGTTTTCTATTTTAAGCATGCTAATAAACCTTCAGTAACTCCTCTCCTGCTAAAGCTGACCTGGGAGCAGTATGAGCACCGTGTTGCTCACAGGGGATCCAGTCAGTAAGGCTTAGTTGCTCTCCATGAAAGCCACCACGCTGGTCCCTAGCTCCTTCATTTGCACCACCCTCAGCTTATACATCTCCGGCAACTCGTGGTGGTTGGCCTTCTCCTGGCTGCCGTGGTCCATGACTATCTGACTGGATATCAGGGATAAGACATCAGTTTTATTTGCAGTCATCTAAGTCACATCCATGTGTTGTCTTGGTTATCAGGGTAACAGACTCGGTAGTGCAAAGAAAATTAAATGTGTAACGATAATGCTAATAATGCTAATGGATGTTTGAACAAAGTGCACTGAGCCAATGAACGGTCTTCAAATCACATCAGGTACATCTACACATGGACACATGCCATGAACAGCTCTGACACAGTGAGGCAACATTACCGGGGAACCAGAGGAAACGATTAATGAACATGTTGATCTGAACTACATCTGAAACAGTCATCGACATTCTACACAGCTGAGGAACAGCCTGCGGTAGCCAGCGAAGTCATTGGCCATTGTGCAATAAGTAGTCCTGTGTCAGGAAGACACCGAGGTATGTGTTGTAGCTGGAGGAGCTGAAGGAAAGATTGTGTTGGAATCCATGTAATGTAAAGGATTCTCTACCACCTCAAGCAAGTCTTGCATTATGGTGCTGTTACTTAACAGTTACAGCAGCATGTCTTCGAAATGGGATTTGAAATGAAGCTTTGTGGATCTTGAGACAGTTCACTGCTATTTCCAGGTGGACCTGGGAGTTTGAGCTCAAATGAAACTGATAGTTTTACAAAACACATCATGATGAAATGACAGTATTCCCAGGGGAAAGTTGAGTAATCTGGACACCGAGTTTAGCGGGACGATGTTTCATCACTCATCTCAGTGACCGGTCTCCGCTGGCTACAGGTTGCCCTGACCACATAAAGGGTATTACAGTTGCATAACACCTGGACTATTGCACATGGATCGAGACCAATCAAAGTTCTGTTTTTGTCCGAGGTAGAAACCCATGTCTGCATAACTCAGAGAGCATGACTCGACAGCAACAGGATACACAGAAGACATCAGACACCGAATCCCTGAAACCTATTCAAGGAGGGGACCAATTAAAGGACATCTTCGTCAATAAACTAAGAAGCCTCTGACTAGTTGAAAGAATGAGGATGGTGGGGGACCTCAGTTGGCTAAGAGATAATCCACTAGTCTGATTGTCACATTCCTGAATTAGAATGTGCATGAGTCATTGAGTGAAACACAGATGCATGTGTTCTTTTTTTTTCTCCTAGTCGCCTTGTGAAAGGACACATTCTTTCACTGCTGTTTTAAGGCCATCCTGCCCCGCAAAGCAACAAAACCAACATGATACAATCGCTTCTTCCATACCGATTGGACTGACAAACAGGAAACCACATTGGGACTGTACATAAAAAGACAGTTTATTACAAGCGTCAAACACTGGACCGGTGGAGATCGCCTACATACACAGTATGCCTTTCTTTAAAAAATAAAAATAAACTCCCACAGACATTTCACGCCTGCCTGAAAAATGCTGAGATTTCATAAAAAAAGCTGGAGGTGAAAGTTTATGTCCTAACTTCAGGGTTTGACGTCCATCACGTTGACTTTCACTGGAGACATTGGCTCTGTCTTGTGTGGGTTGATTTTACAATTCTCTCTGAAGAAAAACAAACACACTAGAGTTGAATGGTTTCAAACAGTCACTCTCCCTCTCTCTAGTTGAACTGATGCCAAAACATTTCATCGCCAAGCTACGCCTGCTACGCTGTAGAGTTGTGCATTTGACAAGTAAAATAACAGTCATGGCAATGATTAATGTGATCAACTGGATAAAAGGCATCATGAATGCAACAAATGTAGGAGGTAGGGCTTTGAGAAGGTGAGTATGGGACATTTTCTGACAGTACATGTATATTCAAAGGAAAAATTCCCGATGGCTTTTTTTTTTTTGCAAGGAAAAACAATTCTGATAAGTCTACTATAAAGTAAGAAAAATCACATCAATGGCAGAAGACAGCAAGAAAAATCACCGGTTTTTCAAATTCTAATATATACTGAGTGATATCGGATATCAAGACAGACATCTGGGGTTTATCACAATGAAATAAATCACTGTGATGACTTCACAAATGTCACCAAGTTTCATTCCTTTTAGACGCTCCGAGAGAAGAAAAATCCCTTGATGATTTGAGCAACCATGTAAATATTTAGTTACACCACAATGACTTTGTGTCCTCTACTTGAGCCGCTGCCTCCACAGGCTGAAGGGAGTACTGCACAGTGCTTACTTCACCTGACACATTACACGTAGGTCACTTTTCCCCAAGAGGTCTGAGTTGGATTAACAGGTCTGTGTGCCAGCTAGTAACAAGGCCCGAATGCTAGTCTGGTATCAGAGATTTAGCACCTATACAACAGCTAGGCCACTATGACACATGAGAGGCTGGGGCCTCATTTATGAAACCGTTTTACACACAAATCTATATCACAAAACGTGAATCAGTTCAACTAGTTAAGAAGTTTATTCAGAAACGCTTCTTTACTCTTTAACAGGTGACGTCTCAGACTGAAGATGTCACCTGTTTGAGTGATGAAACATTTCTGAAAAACCTTCTGATCCAGTTGAACCGATTCACCTCTTTTTGTGATTCCCTTACCTGGATTTTGAGCACATATCAAGATACACAAAATTATACTTTCACATTCATGGTACACTTTAGCCCCCCAGTTTATCGCAGAGAAGACACAAAAGCCAGGTAACCCCTGAATACAGATAATTAGTAGCAGTAAGAGGTAAATAGTAAATGGACTTGTTCTTATGTAGTGCTTTAAAGAGTGGATGTCGGAGGGAAGGAGTTATGCATAGCCATTAGGCTTTCCTGCTGTCTGTAAGACAAAGTTGAGGGTTAAAAAAAATATCCGTGAGTGTGTATAAAATAAATGATTGCATGAGAACATTTAATTAACGAGGGCCTTGATTCTGTGACTGATGGATACGATCTTAGATGTGCTCATTCAACAACATTTGAGAACAAAGGTGTTGTCAATGTGTTAGATGACCCTGAGGCAAGAGAGATGCTAACCTGGCACCTGTCTGTGGACAGAGTAGTTGTTGACTGGTGTCACTTTCCCTACTTACTTTGAAAAGCTAAAGTTCTTCCACAGGCTGCTGATGGTGGTCTGAAGGCATGGGTCATTCTCATTGCTGGATCTGGCTTTCCTGCCAGTCCCTGGTGGTGTCTTCCTCAGACCACTGGCCCTGGCCGGTGCTACAGGCTTGATCTTTTTCCCCTTTGCTCTATCGCCCGGCCTGAGCCTGGGTAGACCTGCCACCTAGATAGAGGATAAGAGGAGCATGATGAACGTGTCTGTGTGTGTGTGTGTGTGGAACTAGAGGGGTCTTAAGGGGATGAAATAGACCTTAGATCTCATAAGACTTGGTTTCTTCTCAACCTGTGGTGAGTGTGTTGGACTCTGGTCTGGCTCTGACTCTTTATTGCAGTTCATCTCCTGTGAAAGCACAAGAAAGAGTGGTTAACTCCATCACATGAGCACGCATAAGAGTGCACAATAAACACAAACCACAAGCCCATCAAGAAATCCAACTGAAAATCTGGTGGACCCCCAAACTCTCCTGATGTTCGTGGGGGGGTGCATTGGGTCTGTCAGATGAGGTCTTAGGATTTTAATTATTTTAAAATGAAAGAAAACAAATCAACGCTTGAGCCCCTAAATTATGTTTTGAAGAGGAAAAGGTATCACTGTTGAGGTTAAATAATTTGAAATGTAATTAATTTCATGATATGCATGGTGATGTTTCTTCCCTGAATATAATATTGATATCTATTTTCAAAGATGTGTAACTTGACCCACTGCTGGTGTCTTAAGATATGCACGGTAATCCAGGTAAGGAAATCATAAGAAAGCCCAAGTCAGTCCATCTGGATGCAGGATTGCTTCAAGTACTCTTACTGGTGACATCTTCATTCTGAGCTGACTCCAGCATCCCCACCCTCATTAGCAATACAGTTGTATGGCGACAGAAACAATAGATGGCTTCATATCCAAGTTAGCCATTTACTGTAGTTCCAATGGTAATGGGTACTATTCACAGAGGATTGGGAATAGTTGCAATCACAGCATTAAAATGGTGACAGACACCCCCCCAAGGGATGATCACTCCCTCTGTACATAGATGGCCTCTATGACTCCCCGTTCAAACCAGCGTTCCTCCCTATAAACGCTGTGCACAGCCTAGAAAGTGGCCACTGGCCTGTAGGTGGGTTTAGACTGCAGAGTCTTGGCCTGAAGTGTTAGCTCTTCTGTGTTGTCAAGACTCTGTTGTGTCATCCTCTTGGACAGTGTTTGTTTGGTTTGCCTGATATACGAGCCATGGCAATCCTCTCAACACTCAACAGCAATCACTATATTCCTCCGTTTGTGCCAGCAGAACTGATCCTGACCAAGTTCTGACACAGAGGGTTTTGGGCTTTGAAAGCAACCGAGATACAGTGTTTCGAAAACATGCATCTCAACTGTTCCAAAACTCCCATCATATATGGAGGGCAAGTTTGTAATATGGGATAATGGGCTATACAAATGAAATGGACTTATCCAGATGAACTGACTCCACCTTTTTTGTGTATCTTTATAGTGGCTTGCCTGTTACATTCCACACGTTATTGCACTGTAGCCTGGTGTGTCAGCTCTTAGCTTTGATTTAACTATTTGCTTATATGGTACAAAATCAGGATCAGATGGCCTCTACGTCTTTCGTTCAAATATAATTTGCTGATAAATAGTTGAAGTGGGAAAATAACATCACAGGCTTTTGTGCCAATTATTTAGGTCATCTTGCACAGATTCTGCTCTTCTGTGACAAGCCAACCATTGTCAGAGTAATACTGCACCTGGCCTATACTGAATTAATGACCAAAATAATTATTAAGATTCAAATCTATAAAAATCTTGGTCACCCAAGCACTGGATTTGATATTTTTTTTGCGAGATAAGATTCCTAGCTTGCTCTGCCAACAAACGGATATGTGTAATGTTGGGGGGGATTGAGTAGGGAGGAAATGATAACATCTTACAGACAAGGCACCCTCTGGATGGGCTGGTGACAAAGGGGAGGAAGGGGAGCAAGATGTAAGATCAGCTTGTGACTGTGAGAAGTAGGCGCTGTCCTGAGATGGGGGTGAATCCGGGAGCATGTCAGCATTTCCCAGTTCCATGTCAGTAGTGGCTGGCATGCAGCTTAATATAGCTCCGAGGCCCTGCTGACTCTTGGCATTCTGGGGGATACTCCCTTTCTCCCATTTGAACTGTTGGAGAATGGAGAGTCCTGAGATGGGCTTCGGGGTTTTTGGCTGGACGGTGGAGGATGTGGTGTCTGACCAGTGGAAGACCCCGAGGCTCTGACTGGGTGATTGGGGATAGGTGGGGGTTGGTGGAGAGCTGGTGATGTCCAAGGAGGGAAGCTTGGGTCCCTCTCTCTCACACGTCCGGGTGCTCTCCCCAGGCGGGGTGGTAATAGCAATGGCATTGGAAAGGACTTGGAGTGGAGGAGAACCGTCCTCAGTCAGACTTGGAGACAAATCCTTCTTCTGCAAGGGCTCTTTGGTATTCAAAGTGATGACCTCACATGAGCTGCTGAAGAACCTGGGGAGGAAGAACACATCAAACCACATCAGGGTCTCATTTCAACCCCAGCTCATGACTTGTAATGGCAAACCTCACAGGGTACACAGCCTCAAGATCCTTCTCAGTGACACTTCATTCACTCAATCATTCAACCTTCATGTAATAAGGATAATAATAATGGATTCCCTTATCAGTCCCACGAGGGGAAATTTGGATTTCTCTGCATTTTAACCCATCCTATTGGATAGGAGCAGTGAGCTGCCAACATATGGCGCTCGGGGAGAAATTAGGGATTCAGTGTCTTGCTTAAGGACAACTCAACATGCTTTGTGCAGGATCGAGTATCAAACCTACAAGCTTCTGATTGCCAGACGACCGCTCTACCCACTGAGCTATGCCACCCCCACTTGTTGACAATGGGTGAATCTGGCCTGGATATTGATGCTTTAGTTGCACCTATGAGCCATAGATTTTTTTTCTTCTGCAAGATCAGCTTACAGTGAATATCACTGCACAAACGTGATCTACGAATAGAGGACTTCCACAGTGATTCCAAGCCATGGAGGATATGGCAGACATCCAGACCATCACAGATAGCAAAAGGAAAAATAACAGACTGCATACGCCAACCAACAACACTGCCAACCTAGCAGTAGAGCCCAACAAATTCTTTGCTCAGTAGGACAAAGACAATACCCAACCTCCAGTTACTTTCAAACTGCTGGGAGACCCACACACCCTTGAGATGCAGCAGATCCTCCACAGCATCAGCACATGGAAAGCAACAGGGCTTGATGGTGTACAAGGGCATGTACTCCAAGGCTGTGCGGACCAGCTAGCAGGGGTATTCACACACACATTTTCAACCTCTCTTCATCTTTATGTACACTACTCACCTGCCTCAAATCCAGAGCCATCGTGCCCATTCCCAAAAACTGTGGTAACCTATCCAACTGACAATCGGCCAGTCACTCTCACCAGTCCTTTCAAAATGCTTTAACCGACTGGTACTCAGCTGCATCAGAGAGACTGTCCCACCTGAACTTGACCAACACCAGTTTGTCTAACGGATCGACAGAGGACACCATCTCCACGAGCACTCTCTCACCTGGTCAGACCCGATACCTAAGAGCAGGATCCTTTCTGTTGATTACAGCTCTGTGTTTATCATACCCAACAAGCTGGTTGACAAACTCCACAAACTAGGACTGATTCCCTCCATATGCAATTAGATACTTGACTTCCTCAGCAACCACCCTCAGACTGTAAGACTGGACAAGCAACCATTTCCCAGCCTCATCCTATCCACCAGTATCCTACTTTATGCACTGTTCGCACATCACTGCCAACCCATTCAGAACTTAAAACACTGCTGTTAAGTCTGTACTTTTTATTACGGCCGATACTTCATATTTCTCATCCCTTCCTTGTCTTTCTATTCTCTGTATGCACTATTTGAGGCTGACACGATTGCAATTTCACCCATTCTCCAAAGTGCATTTGGCATTACCTGCTACGCGTGCCCTGGTCTTCTTCCGCTGTCCTCGGGTTGCGTCTCTGCAGTAAAGTGGCGAAGCGGTTACATGGTCTCGGTGGGCCGGGTGTAGATGGCTTTCTATTAGTGGGAGTGTTTGTGGAGGCAGACAGCTCTTCTGACCTGGCTCTCTTCCCACTGGAAGTACAGTACAGCTGCAGCACCTCCTGGTCTGATACACCAGAGTCTAAGAGACAATAAGGTCTGTAAGATAAAACTCCAAGGTTCTAAAAAGGATGCAAGCAGCCTTTCATACCAATCTGTTAACAGTGAATAGAGTATTCCCCTTGGTCACGTGACAATTTTAAATCCACTGTGATGGATCACAATCTACACCTAGATATGCGTAGCAGCTAGTTGTTTATCTCCTAACTACTGCGTGTTCATAGACATCATCGCTGAAAGCTAAAAGATTTCTTTTTTGAATTATATCTTGGTTTGTAGCCGTATTTACTTGGATTGTCACATCTTGTCAACTTGGGAAATAAAAACAAGAAAAACTCTTGTAAGTACCTTGCTGCGACACAGCGCAAAGAAAGTACTTCAAATCTCTAGAGTCTCCCGTAAACTGTGGGCCCATCATCAACTTGACTTGATCGAGAATGCTGAGCTTTTGTGCAACAACTGGAAGCTCTAACGGGATTGGGAGGGACAACGGCAAATATTTCTATTGCTTACCTAGAGTAATTATTCATCTTGGCAGGGGCGCATGAGTCTTTACAGAGTATAGAAGAACTGGTTGGCTGGCACATAGCAACAGGGCTGGTTTAACAGAGGACAAACAACAAGATATGAGGACATGCTCGGACTGCTTTGTTTCAGCAAAACCTTCAGGACTTCATGGTCCACAAAATGTTGACTGGCCACCATCAGTAAAGCTCGGTCACAAAAACTTCATCCCAGTAAACAACAGGTAATGTACGATGTCAGGATATGAAACAGCAGGATGTGCAGCAAAACTTCCAAAGCAGTTCTCTCTAGATACAGCGTCTGGATCAATACTATTAACTAGTTTTAACTTCTCAATATATCCATCTTGTGCAGTCAACTCCACACTCAAAAAGTAGTTTTTTTTCCCTATCCGCTGTCAATGTGCTATTGAAGGCAATCAATTACCTAAGTCAACATCTGCAAAACAGTTGAGAAAAGGTGTACTTTGTTATGCTTTCAAAGCAGGGTAGTTGTGGGTTCTTAAAAAAAACTGTTCCTAAGATGACAAGATGTGATCCAAGCAAACAAGGCTATAAACCAAGATACAATTCAAGAAGCTTTTGAGCTTTCAGTGAAGATGTCTTTGAACACTTGGTGGTTAGGACATAACCAACCAGTTGCTACGTGTATCTAGGTATAAGTGGTGATCCATCATGGCAGATATAAAATGTTCATGTGACCAATAGGAATATCTATAGAAGATATCGCCCATGTTAAAACTGTTTGAATCCTCTTGAGACAGTCGATTTTTTATGTAAAAAAAATAATCTACCAACCTTAGATAAACTTTTTAGTTGAGAGCCCCAAAAATGTTTTTGCCATAGAAACCTGAAATGTCAACCATACAAACAAGCTCACCTTCTCTGGGTCTCTTGACTTGCAGCTTTCTGCTTGGCAGGAAGAGGCCCTGCAGGCTCATATCTCTCCCATGTCCTCTCTTGGAATGACCCTTCTCTGGGGAGCCTGCAAGAGGCTGGGCCATGGTTTCAGAGAGAGGTGTGTAGCCCCGTCTCCAAATGCTGGGTGTGCGTGAGGACTTGAGGGGTTTAGCTGGCTGAAAGGTTTGCAGAGATGTCACACTTGAAATGTAAAACTAAAATCTTATTTCACTGTAAATTCAACTCACTTGTGGAGGACTTTCAACTTTTATAATTAAACTTATGATAATTGAGGAAATCTTGTACCCATGCACCAGGTCTGTCTGGACTGAAGTCATCCAGCTTTGCCATGGTGTTTATGTCCAAGTTACCCAGGGCTATCTGCAGGCCTTTCTCATCCTCTATGTTTCTTGGATGAAATCATTAAGGACAATGTACTCAATTAGCAGAAAGGGAGTTAAGGGTTTCCAATGCAAATATCTAGCTAATCAACATGTGCCGACTGAAAGAAACAACAATGGGCTTTTCCACTGATTTAGTTGTTGGTCTCAATTTAATTTCAATAGCTCTAGATGACTGACTAAATCTACCATTAGCAACAGGATGAGATGATGCTATTTAATGACTTCAAATGGTTTTTTTCTTCATGTTAGATTCGAATGAAATTCAGAATCTAATGGAACCTTTTATGGCATACAGATGGGATATGTGACTGAGATTGGAGAGATAAATTTGTGGCTTTATATCTTACTGTTTTTTCCCAAAAAAACACAGATACATCTCTTGCTCTCCTCTACAAATCAAATGCACCAACTACAAGATGGTGAATGGTCATCATGGTAACAGTATTCATTCTTCCACAATAAATTAATGCTAGCCAAGAAGGTCAAACACAACAAAAATCCCTAACTCCTCATAGCAGATTTAATCAATTTCATCACAATCTCAGCAGATAGGTCAAGGCTATCTAGGATGTCCATGTGGACATGCAGAACTTCTGTGTTGTCCAGGGACAGGCATTAAATCTAAGGTAAATTTGATAAAGACAAAGCCTGGTTGAGTATAGGATACTGCCCAGCATAGTCAAGTGTAGCGGGGTCAATGTGCGTCGGGTACGGGTTGAGGGGCACCACCTTCCTCCTGACAGGATCGAACACCAGCTGGTAGAGGAAGGTGTTGTTAGCCCTGATGAAGCCTTCGATGTACTCCTCTGGTACCACCATATTCATCTTCAAGTACTGGCCCATGTTCTTTATCACCTGTGATTAAAAGATGAATTCAAGAGTATTTCAAAATGCGTGTCCCTAACCTACAAATGACAGTGTGATAATGATGCAATTTAGAAATTGTGTTGGCCAATGATGCAAATGTCTTATTTTTTCAATTCACAGGGTGATTCTACCAGCAATTCTAAAATGACAACCTGAAAATGTACAACAAATTCTACCTGCTAATCAAGACACTGTTGGCAGAAATTGTTGGTTTATGTGTTTTAATGTCCGCCGGTTTTACTGTTGCATCTACAGATCATTCATATCGTTCTATAATTTCACTCAACATGTCATTTTGACATGTCTTGTTTTTTTCTGCTGCTGAAATTAAATTATTAAATTAAATCGAATATCAAAGCAACAGTTAAAGTTTTACCTCACATGAAGTAAAAGAATGCATGTATGAAGGCTATTTTCATGAATTTGGCTAGGCTTGGTCACAACTGTCTGGCTCAGTACTTTGATATGGCCTTACCTTAAGAATGTCAGGGTTCTTAGCCATCCTGAGGAGCTTACAGGCCTTGCCCAAACCAATGCCATACAAAGAGGCCAAGTAGTCACAGCCAGAAAGGATACACATATAGCGAAACTTCTCCTCTGTGAAAACATCCCCAAGAGAGCGACAGCGACCAAGGTGGCTTTGGTCTATCTCCAGACCATTGCCCTGCTTGTCCATCTTTAAGATAACCTGTGTGAATTTTGGAGTGGAGAGAATCAGGATCATAATCTGTATTATCAGCCCAGTAAGTTTGCAGAATCAAGGTAATTGACACTGGACTGCTGCAATGGAACACGAGGTACCAACATGTGAAAGAGTAGAATATCTCAGTATGAACAATGGTAAAGAAAAATAAGTAGGTGTTTGTCAGTGCACAAATTAAAAGTACAAAAACCAGAGGCACACAATGAGTAAGACATAAATCAATATAGGGCTCATGAGATACTGGTAGCATTTATGCATTTTTAGATCATGCCAGTGGGGTCTGGTGAATCATACCTTTTTACATCCAAATGCCAACAGGTCAGAGTCTTCTGTGATGACAGCTTGGGCAATCCCAGACTTGCTAAGAAATGCTAGCTGTGCGTCGGCCTCATATGGAGCTACAATACAGTCCACCCCTCTGGTCCTTGCAGCCTTAAGAGGAGGAAATAATTTGAACATGTCTATACAACCGTTGTGCTCAATCACATAACACTAAAAGCTATGTGTGTGCAAATTTTCACTTCAACCCCACACTACACCAGCCGTTTTCCCTAATTAGTCCTCCTGTCTTGTCAAAAGTCTGTTTGCTAGTGAAATCACCTTACACCGTGATTGGTAGAAGGGAAATTCTGATTGGTTACCACTGATATGTATTGATCACATTCTTTTCAGATTATTTACTTGTCCTCTTGATTGCCCGATTTTATAAGGACCAGTTGTACCTTACCTTGATGACATCGTGGGCCATGGCCGGGGTAATGTTGATACAGCGTGTGAAGCAGTCCCTGGCCTCAGAGACCTTCCCCTCACGGAGCAGCTGTCTGCCTCTCTGGAGATTAGTTTGTCGACGCCTGGGAGGACCATCAGAACATTTAATGAACAATGGCAAACTTATTTTACAAAGCCTCAGGCTGAGATTTTCTTTAATGTTTATTATGAGAATATAAATATAATTAAACATGCATTGTGACAAGTGTTAGCCAAAATGAAAATATGGGGAACTTAACATGATATTGATATATCACTATATCCAGGGCCTGCAGTAGCTCAGAGGTAGTATGCACACTTTGGGAACTGATGAGCCAGAAGCAGTGACTTCGAACCCACCATGGTGTGCCAGGAAAGGCATCTGGCCTTAATACCCAAAACTCAATCTAAATTCTAGTCCACCCACACAGTATATTAAACATTAGATCACAATTAATTTTAAAATAATCCTTCAAAAAGTTCTGATTTCATTTGACACCATTACTTTAGACAAGGTCTAGTAAAACTTGTGTATTATGATGTGACAATATCCAAATTTCATCCCAATGTAATACCATGGAGATGATAAACAGTAATATTTAATTATTTTCCAGCATTATGAAGCCATTTTCATAATGAAAGTACCTTTTTTAACATGCCGGTATGGTACCTTTTAAAAACTAGTGCTATGGTATTTTACAGTACTACCTTACCATGCAAAACTACTAAAGACACATGCAATCCCCCAGTAAATACTCTTTGAACATACTTACTCCCTGCGAGACTTTTCAACGTCTTTTTTCGATGGCAGATTGCATCCATCAAACACCAGAATTGGGTTCACACCAAAAGACAACAGCATATCCACAAACTTCATGCAGTATGAGACATACCTAAAATGTATGCATTAAAAAACATTACTCTAATTTATAAATATTCAGTAATGACAAGCATGTTTACAGTCAGCTATAAATTATACAGAAAATATATTTAGCTACTCCCAACCAACCCCCTAGAGACTTCTAACAATGGTTCTTTAAAAATCAGATAAATAGATAAATAATTTGATAGATAATATTAATAATCATCTTACTGATCCGTTGGTTCGCCTTTGGCAAGCTTCTCGGCACAAGAAAATGCTCCCTTATGGAGCCAGCAGTAGGTATCAACAGCCATCGTCTGTCCTTTGTATTTTTTCACATTGACAGGTTCTGATGCATCTTTGATGAACTGCAGCAGACCAGTGATTCCCATTTTGACAGCTGGGCAATTGATTTGACCAAGAACGTTTTAACTCCTGGAAGACCGTAAAGCGTTACGTGTAAGTAACATGCAACGACTAGTGAACACTTACGGGATGAAATGTTCCCATTCCATGCTTATCAACTCTTATCAGGGTTCAAAAAGCAGCCAGCGGGCCATTTGTTTCTGAAGTTGTCATAGATTAGTTTAAACATCAACAGCTTTTCTTTATCGCAATGTCATATGGAACAACGGACAGCACGTCTAGGTCGCCTGACAACAAGAAGACGACCCATCCCATTAAACGTACCCTGACAAACTTTGTACCTCCATGTATTCAACAGCTTATCAAAGGACGCATCTCAAGTTTAAGTATAATTCATGTTAAGTAAATTAAAAATCCCTCGGTTAATCACCACACTCACTTAGAGAAGCTTTCCATGCAGCAGCAACCACTGTCGGCTAGGTGTTTGTTTTTAGCGGGAAAAGGGTAGCGCAACACGGGCCGTTGCCATTGGACGTGCTTCCTCGTAAGCCAATCATACGTAGGAGGCGGGGCTAAACAGTCGCGGAATGGGATTGTTCCAGAAGGGTGCGCGCTCCGGGAATCAACAAACCAAAAGCTGCGGGTTCGAATCCAACGCGGGAAGCTTCATGAAGGGCATAATCCGGCCTTAATCCCCGAAACTCCATCTAAACCCGTGTCCACCCCCACGGCGTGGGGACTAATGGGGACACGTAAAAGGGACCTCTCTATCAATAGTACGTGGGAGGCGGGCTCTGGTAAATAAAAGAGAACAGGTTCCCCCTTCATCCTCTCCTAAAATGTCCTGAGATGGGTTTCACCAATCCACCCATCGGTGCAATGAAATGCCTGCTAGAATAGAAACGAGCACCGAGCCAGATGTTGCGGGTTCAAACCCACCACGGGGTGTCATGGAGGGCTTTCATCCTCCCATGCTCCATCTGAACCCTTACCTCCCTCCCAACATAGGATCTAATATTCGTCTGTATAGTCAGTCGTGTGTATATCTGAAGATTGTTGTGGTGTCATTCTGTACGAGGTGCCTGCTGGAGCCGTGAAGCCGCGGTCATCTTCCATGTCGGTGAAAACCTCCATGGCCAGGCTGATTCTGACAATCACTGATTCTGGGAAGCAAAAATAGGGAAAACAACATCAGGTGCTCCACCAATCCACTAGATGGCGGTGCTTTCCATCCATCCGACAACTACGTGTCGTCTTTCCCCAGACCACTTCCTTCCTCCTCTACTGTGGTGTCAAAACAAGATGGATCAGAACCAAGTTTAAGCAAAATAAATCTTACTCGTCAAGCGAGTTTTAGTTAATGACAGCTTCACGGGTGTCTGTCAACTTTCAACGACTATTCGTTTCCTAAAGTCTGAATAGAATTGCGTTGAAAAGAACATTAATGATGCAGTTCCCTCCCTCCAACGGAGATTTTACCTTCGTCTCATCCACTGAAGCTGAAGGTAATACCGTAGTGAGCTAGCTAGTAGGCCTAAACGACTACCTGGCTATTTCGTTATTTAGATGTAGTTGCTTGTATTTGGTCCAGTGGGTCTCTTATATCCGTTACTGTGAGCCAAACTAGCCACCAGCTTGCCACCAGGAAGTATAGGACGTCGAGAATAAACGTTCTATCTAGTTAAACCAATTCAGCGTTTTGTGATTCCTTACCTGGATTATTGAGTATCCATGAAGACAAGGTTTAAGATGTTAGTGACAGCTAGTTAAGTTTTTTAAACAGCGGGATTAACGAGAAAACCACGTTATCCGCTAGAGTACATAGGTTTGAGTAGGCAGTCAGAGCAAGAGCCCAAAGTCAGGTAATATTTATTAGCATACCCCAATATCACAGATTGAACGTTTGCCTCAGTGGGCTTGAATGCCTGACGAAAAAGGGATCGAAAGAATAAGTGGAAAATAACTAGAATATGGCAGAGTGAAGTGTCAGCTTTAACTGTACTGCAGGGTTTCATATGTACACCATAAGGCACTCGGTGCTAAAATGAGATCAGAAAATTATCCATCCATCCATCCATCATATGTAGATAAATTACTTTATCTCTGTCCATCTTATAAACAGGTGTTAATAAGTTATGTTTTTCCAAAACATTGCCAAAACCCTCGCTCTTCTCTTTTAAAAAGATTGTTTGGCTGTCAGATGGTTAATGGAGATCTTTGCAACTATCTACCAAACACTACACTTTTCTCCACAGAGGTGTGCAAAGTAAAAGGAAAATAAATGACCTCATAGAAATATTAATTTATAAACTAATATTATTCACACATGACTGGTTTGTGGGGATGGAGTCGGACCTGTGTAGAACATTGAGGATTCAACCCACCCCATGGTGGGTTGAATCCACGATGCCTGGCTTGTCAATCCCTGGCGTGCATGCCCCGATGTTTAGCTACTGCATCCCCTTCAAAGTTCATCATATTTATCATACATATTATAATTTGTATTATAATTATTGTATTGTGTCAACATTGTATTCTGTAAGTTCTATTCTATTCTGTATACACAACATTTATTGCATGTCTACCTGTCTTGGGAGAGAGATCCCCCCTCTGTTGCTCATCCAGGGGTTTCATCCTCTTAATTTTTTTTGTTAGGTTCTTTATCTGATTTAAGGTTTAAAGGACAGAATGTTGTATTACTTTAAAGCCCATGTGATAATGAGCTATACGAATAAAGTTGGCTTGCTCTGACTTTGAGAAGTCAAGTCGATTTTATTTTATTTGGGGATTTTTTATAGTGCATCTTTTAGTTATTTTTTTGTGTTTTGCAGTTCATTGTTATTCCCTTCTTCCTTCAGAGAAATGAAAACTGCGTTTCTGTGCTATTCTGTTTTATACAGAGCTCAGTGGTACCATTGATGGTCAGGATATTAAATTGAACATGGGCAGTGACAATGGGAAAGATCTGTATGCCACCACCTTTTTGAGAAAACGGGGTTACGGATGGTTGCTTGAAGTTGAGGAAGATGACAGTGAAAATATTAAACCTCTTCTGTGAGTCAGCTACTTGCTTTGTGCTCCATACACATAGTACATAAATGTGAATCCTTTGATATCAATAAAAGTTTAAGTTTAACTGCTCACATCAGTTGCATGAAGTAACAACTTGTTGTGACTTCCTCCTTTTTCTATGTGTAGGGAGGAGCTGGACATTGACCTGAAGGACATCTACTATAAGATCCGTTGTGTGCTGGCACCTATGCCCTCTCTGGGTTTCAACCGGCAAGTCGTGAGGGACAATCCAGACTTCTGGGGTCCCCTGGCTATAGTGCTGCTCTTCTCTATGATTTCCATTTATGGACAGTTCAGGGTGAGCTGCAAAACAAAAAAAGCAGTGTTTTCTCTGTAAAGGAGGATATGTGGGCCATGTTAAAGAAGATATAAAACCAAATATATAAAAACGCTTCCTAATTCAGTACAGTTCTAGTCAGCCGTGAGGCATGTGTTTGGTGAGATTCTTTTTCCATGAAAAGACAGAGGTATAGCTATAGCGCTTTGGGGATCAAGACGACTTTGTGTGTAAAAACCTGAACTACTCCTAAGGATTGTTATGATAAAACTAATAATGGTAGTCACATGGCCTCCAACTGGCCTGGAACTGAATTCCAGTGGCACTTTAATTCCTTGCGTATCCTTTACATTGACTCCAGTTACTTTACTGTTTCCTTTAAACATCCACTGATTGGACTGTCTGTCAGAATGCAATCTACTTTTTAAAGAAACGGTTCACATGGGACACACATTTAAAGAGCAACCCATTGCTATGACAACACAGAAGAGCCAACACGTCAGGCCAGGACTCTGCAGTATAAACCCATCTACAAGCCAGTGGACACTCTTTCAAGGATGAGGCTGTTCCCATCCTTAATAGGGAGGAACGCTGGTTTGAAAGAGGTGTTAAAGAGGCCATCTATATAACGAAGGAATGGCCATCCTTGAAGGGAGGGGACTAACAGTAAATCTGTCATCATCTTACAATACTGTGATCGGAACTATTCCCCAATCCTATGTGAATACTCATTACAACTGAATGTCCAGTTAGTGGGCAATTTGCATATGAAACAATCTTTGGTTTTGTTATTATACAACAGTTTCTTCTTATAAGTCTTGATGTGGTCTAGGGGGGAAACTGTTAGACGGGATGGAACTGACCAAATTTTGGTGTCCCACCATCAGTTCCTACTTAGGAAACTGATTAAAACTGAACTTTTCATTTCATGTCACCGCAGGTTGTTTCTTGGATAATCACCATCTGGATATTTGGATCATTAACAATTTTCTTGCTTGCTCGAGTTCTTGGTGGTGAGGTAAGAACAAGTGGTTTTAAGCATCTCAGAATGTTTGGTGTGATGGATTTGTTCATTGGGGTAATGTTTGTTCCTCTGTTAACCAGGTGTCTTATGGCCAAGTCCTCGGAGTAATCGGATACTCCCTCCTCCCCCTCATCGTTATAGCCCCCCTTCTGTTAGTCATAGGGGGATTTGATGTAGTCGCTACGCTAATAAAAGTGAGTCATTTCTTTGCTAATGATGTGTTTTCCTAGTACCTCAACTTTTCTTGTGACATAAAAATGGACTGTGTTATTAAATGGTTTGTAATCATTACTGGTATACCTAATCCAGTTGTGGGGGCGGCATAACTCAGTTGGTTGAGTGGTTATCTAGTAGTCGGAAGGTTCTAGATTTGATCACCTGTCCTGCAGAGTGCATACTGAGGTGTCCTTGAGCAAGACCCAGAACCCCTAACTGCTCCCTTGGTACAAAAATGGGGGATGTTCACCCATCCTTTAATGCTGAAAACATATTCCACCAGCCTGTGTTGTGTGGCAATAAACCGGTAAAAAAACAAAACAAAAAAGTAATTATTTATTTCCCCTTTAAGTTTCTAAAAAAAGCCTCGCATAATTATAATGAAAGGATTAAATTGCAGTTATATCACTTCACTTAACAAAATGAAAATTCCCATCACAAGATTCCTGTACCTTCAGGATTCTGTAAATAGTTTTCTACTTCCTGCTTCCTGGGCCCATCTCATCTCATCTCATAGTTTCTCAGACCTGTCCTCAGGCATGCTAACTTGTAGACAACAAACACTAATCATCATAATTGAGACTAAATGGAGCAGAAGTCATGGGTTTAGAAATTGGCTGGCCTCTCTTCCTTGCAGTAGGACTCCCAACTGCATCACAGTAACAAGCAGGAGGAGATAAAAGTGATGGCTGACAATGTTGTCTTGCAATGAGAGGTCTATTTTATGAATCATGATCAGTCCCCATGTTGACATCCCCAATACTTAATAGGAAGTATTATGTCCACAAGCTGCATTACACCAGAACAATAACCATAATCCCTCAAAATTGTTTTAGAAAGACTCGCAATTCAAGATATTTATTGTCCGTATGGTTGTAGAGGTACAGTCATGTGAAATTCATAGGCCGGGACACTCCATTACAGAAATGTGAGATAAAGATGAAGTAAAATAAAGATATATGAGGAAAGGTGTGTGTGTGTGTGTGTGTGTGTGTGTGTGTGTGTGTGTGTGTGTGTGTGTGTGTGTGTGTGTGTG
>OMLC01081898.1:0-14746 GCA_900302585.1 Regalecus glesne
GTTCATACTGTTCATACTGTTCATACTGTTCATGGTGTTCAAACTGTTCATACTGTTCATGCTGTTCATGCTGTTCATACTGTTCATACTGTTCATGGTGTTCATACTGTTCATACTGTTCATGCTGTTCATACTGTTCATGGTGTTTATACTGTTCATACTGTTCATGCTGTTCATACTGTTCAAACTGTTCATGCTGTTCATACTGTTCATGCTGTTCAAACTGTTCATGCTGTTCATACTGTTCATACTGTTCAAACTGTTCATACTGTTCATACTGTTCATACTGTTCATGCTGTTCATACTGTTCATACTGTTCATACTGTTCATACTGTTCATGCTGTTCAAACTGTTCATGCTGTTCATACTGTTCATGCTGTTCAAACTGTTCATGCTGTTCAAACTGTTCATGCTGTTCAAACTGTTCATACTGTTTATACTATGTATGCTGTTCATACTGTTCATACTGCTTGTACTATTCATGCTATACATACTGTTCATGCTGTTCATACCAGTCATTCTTTTTAATATTTCCCCTTGTTTATATTGCTTCTATATTTTTTATGCCCATTTAGATTTTATGCCTCTCTGGTTTTCGATGTCCACTTTGGTACTATAACATTGAAAATGTCTCTCTGTGGCATTACTAAAGGAACATCTTACCTTATATCTTATCTTAAATATGTATAGGAACAATTTTACCAAGTCTTCATTCATATCTGCTCAAAATGCATAAACTATAAATGGGCTGCCTCTTGCTCTGTATTCTACATTTTCCCAGGATCCTCTGAAAAGAAGGAATGGAAATGTCCCGTGACTGCTCTGGTATCACTGTATTATGGTGCATCGGGTGGTTCTGTGGTAGAATTCTTGCCTGCCAAGCGGGAGACCTGAGTCGGATTCCTGGCCAACGCACAGTGGATCTGGTAGACTGAGAGGGGTCGGTCCCGCTGTGAGGGGCCTGATTCTGAGAGGTGCTTAAGTTTCCTTTCTGTCATGGCTTTAGGGCTTCTGAACCCTGACCAGTGAGACCCATCAATCTAATTGCTCTAAATGTGATGCATATCTAAGGTGTTAATGTGCTTACTCTTTCTAGGCCCCCTTTGACTCGGCATTCTCAGCCTATCTGCGCCAATCGGAGCTATCAACGCTGCCCGGAGGCAGGGATCTACTGTACGGGACACAGACAGTCCTCAAGTGTCAGCTATCAAGCATTGTCATGTTTCGGTCACGCCAAAGCCCTGAACTTTAAAGGAGTCAAGTGTGTGTGAGAGTGTCTGGTGTGCAAATAGTTATGTGTGGAGTGACGGATGGCCGGGTCGGAGGATGTATGAGGAGTTTTTCTGTGCGCGCACACACACTCGTGCACGGACCCACACGTCTTAATGGGTGAATAAAATGTCATCTGCCAGTGCCCTGGAGCCTTAAAGACAAAGTTTTGACTGAGCATGGATTGGCTGGTGGCCTTGAGGCTCTCTGTGCTGACAGACAGGCCACGGGCTCTTGTTGTTCGGGTCACATTTTTCATATCAGTCCTCAACTGATACCCTCTCCCCTTAAACACCAACTGAGCAGCAGGTGCCTATATCTCAGAGCCCTGTCAGTGATGTGTGTGGTGGATCAGAGAGGTCTGTTTCATGTGGCACGACTTGACCCCACGTTGTGTTGTGGGTTTGAAACCCGGGCATCTGCCTCGTCGGCTCCAGAAGCTCATGCTCTGCCACTAAGCTACCACGGCCCCTAATGTGTGTGTGTGTGTGTTTATGTGTGTGTGGGGGGGATTACAGTTCAATAACTGCTCTGGTGCTGGAATGGTGGGACCCCCATCGTTCTTTGACTCTGGAGGATATCCAAAATTGCTCAGCTCAACCAAAGCGGTACCCTGGATGCATTATCTGAAGGGATTACCTTTTTTTTTATTATTTTTGAGTTGCATAGCAACCCAGTCGCTGAATCAACACTCGCCCATTCCGTCTCCTCCTGACTCACCACCAACGCATCTTTGTGGCCATCTGAGAAGGCTGTTTGACTGTTGTGGTCATTTGGCTTGCAGGTGACCTTTGTGTGTCTCATCTGGAATCAGGAGGATGGCTGCTGCCCTTCAAGCCCCGGGGGGGGGGCAAATGTGGGGTGAAACTGAGGAAAATGATTGACGCTTGTCATTCCCTCAGAGCTAAGCACTGGCCACAGCGACAATCTGCAACACTGAGGACAAACGTGGTTTTCAGATATGCAAACGGCAGTACGTAAGACAGGAGCGCAGCTCATGCTACTGCATATAACAGTGTTCTAACAACTCTCACAACCCTTAATCTGTAACAAAAGCCTCTCTTTCTCTCGACTCTCTCAGTGAACCTTTTTGTTCTTGTCCATGGGTCATGCCGGGTCTCTGTTTCCGTCAGGAAAAGGCGTTATCTGCTCTCCGAGCAGGTCCTGTGACAGCTGGCAGGAGTGTTGGCGTCCCTGTGATGGTTGTCATCACGCAGACGCGGCGGGTGGGAAAAGTAGACATCAACACATTCTGGGAAGGTCTAGCTTAAGGCCCTACGTCTATCCAGCGGACATCTTGTCACTCAGGGCCTCTTAGTGGGTTTCTCCACTAAGAGTGATGCCCGAGGGAATAATCTGAGGCTTGTACAGGATGGAAAGCCTATAATGTGCTGAAGCAGACTCAAAAACAATATCCTCCAGAAGATCTTTCACCTTGTGAATGTGAGGCTCCAAGAGAAGACTAAATGCCTGAGGCTATCCCACAGGGTGTGCTTGGGGAGTAGACCCCCTCCGAGATATCACCGTTATAAAAGTTACAGCGTGTTTGACCCCCGTGTGACAATTTGACTGTTATTTGGTATCAAACTCAGCACTTGGCCTTCTCCTCTGTCCTCATCTGTACTCTCTATTCTCTGTATCCACTACCCCTGGGTCAGTCAGCTCCACTAATGCCTTTTCCTACCACTGATGATGATGATGATGATGATGATGGTGATGATGATAACACCACTGTGTCAGCAGGGGTTACTGACTGCCTCAGTGAAGTCTCTCCTCAGACAAAGGACCACCGTCTCCAGATCGATTCATTCCAAACAGAGCTGCTAGCTGTTACGGCTAACTTCCCCATTCTCAAGGACATATCAATCAGTGTCGGTATGTCAACATTCATGTCCTCTGGTTATCATTTAGTCATAACCTCACCAGCCACCCACAGTATGTGACGACTTTCCCTGTGGGGGCCCCACAGGGAACGATCCTGGCTCCTCTTCACCCTCCACACTGCAGACCTCTCTCATAACTCACCCACCTGTCACCTACAGAAGTTCTCTGGTGACCCTGCAGTCTTCGTCCTCGTCACAGATGGGGATGACAGGGAGGACAGAGAGCTAATTTAGAACTCTGGGGACTGGTGACAGCGGAACCGCCTCCAGATGAACGTGGGTAAAACTAAAGGTGGTGGTGGTGGATTTTCTCAGGTCCACACACTCCCCTCTGACACCGGGGGACATCGAGGGGATGGACATTGAGAAGGTGACATCTTAAAAGTACCTGAGTGTTCACCTGAACAATAAACCGGAACGGACTGATCACTCAACAGCACTGTCTAAGAAGGGCCAGAGCAGATTGTATCTGCTGAGGAGACTGAGGCCTTTTGGGGGTCAGGGGTCACTCCTCAAGACATTTTATGACACAGTGGTGGCACCAGCCATCTTCTATGGAGTGGTCTACTGGGGAAGCAGCATCTCAGCTGCGGAGAGAAGAAGACTTAATAAGCTGATTAAGAGAGCTAGCTCTGTCCTGGGATGCCCCCTCAACACTGTGGAGGTAGTGGGAGAAGGAGGATGCTGGGTAAGCTGTCATCCATGATGGACAATGGATCTCATGCGGTGTAGGACTCCCTTGCTGCACTGGAGAGCTCCTCGGTGGCAGGTTACTGCATCCAAAGTGTTTGAAGGAGCGTTTTTAAAGGCCTTCCCTTCCTGAAGCTGTCAGACTCTAAAACCAGCACGGCTCCCCTAGTACACCACATTCACACTAAGACTGACGATAACTGGACTATGCCATATTTCAGTATTTCATTTTAGTGTGCAATAAGGTGTGCAATATAAATGTAATATCAACTCACTGTCCAATATAAATAATTCCATATGCAATTTTAACTGCCAAGTCAGTTTTTTTGTTTTTTTTTTCCTTTTCCATGCCTCTGTTCTGCTTTCCACTTTGCTGCGCGTAACACTGCAAATTTCCCCTCGCGGGACTAAAAGAAGAACGCCTTCTCTTCTCTTCTCTTATAATCATTCTGGATCCCATCACGTCTTTCTCCCACTCTCGTTGCTTGGGTAAATAACATCTCCAGACGTCTGTTCTCTCGCTGCTAGACTACCGCCTGGCTGCTCTTCCTTTCTGTGCATCCCCACAACTCCAACGTATCCAGAATGACGCTGCTGGACTTCAGCCCCCCCCCTCCCAAGAATGCAGAGGTCACTCTGTGTATCCTTACACTGACTTCCAGTTGCTCTCAAAACGTTCAAAACGTTCAAAATCTTGCTGAAAGCCACTTTAAATGAGATTGTATTCTTACAGTGAATTGTTCTCTGTATTTAAACCATCCGATTGTATAGGAGCAGTGAGCAGCTGCAGCACCTGGGGACCAACTCCAGTTTTTCTTTGCACTGCCGCGCTCAGGGTCCCAGGCAGAAGTATTAAGGACCTTGGATGGCCAGGGGTTCAAACCCAGGACCTGGCTGTTGTGAGGCAACACTGCTAAACACTGAGCTACCGTGCGCCCAGTGTCGTCATCGTGGGAGGTTCATGGATCTGCACCTAGTTACCTGCAATCCTGACTCAGCATTTACACTCCTGTGCAATCGATTTGGTCAGCGTGCATGAGCTACTATCTGTCCCGTCTACTAAGGTGACAAACTCTTCTTCCCGACTCTTCTGGTACGTAGGCCCCAAATAGTCGAATGACCTCCTGCTCTCCATCAGAACTACTGACTCACTTGCACCATTCAAGAAAAGTCTTCAAACTTTCCTCTTCAGGCCTTCATTGACCCTCCAAGGTCCATGTGACTTGACCCAGGCTGCCACTGTTGTATCATAATAGTCAGCATCTTCTGGTGTCTAGCTCAGTGGTGGAGCAGCACTTCGGGAACACACAGGTCAGAGGTCGCGGGCTCAAACCCACCGCAAGGCATCAGGAAATGCATCAAACCTTGACAACCCCCCCTCTCCTGAAGCTCCATCTAAGTCTGTGTCCACCCCCACAATGTGGGGACCAGTGGTGACCAGTTTAGATGGATATTCTTCATGGACTTACTGTCTATGTTTTATTTTTCCGTCTTTTCACTTGATGTTTGCTTTCCTATTATTAGGGTGGCATAGCTCAGTGGGTAGAGTGGTTCTCTGGTGATCAGAAAGTTGCGGGTTCGATCCCCGGTCCTGCAGAAAGCATGTGAAGGTGTCCTTGAGCGAGACACTGAACCCCTAACTGCTCCCCGGGCACCCAATGATCACTGTTCCTATACAATAGGATGGATCAAATGCAGAGATTAGCAAATTTCCTCTTGTGGGACTAATACATGATTTAGTACTTCCTAATCTACAATGCACTTGGCTTTAACATCTCGATTCACGCACATTACTGTGTATCACTGTGCTGTTTCATTTACCTACACATGTCTTCTTCTACTTACCGACTTCCATGTAACATCCCAGACCTTTAAATCAGCTGGCCAAAGAAAGACCTGCTTTCATAGAAACAGTGGGATTAAAATGTATTCATAGTTTTCAGAACCCTAGACACAAGTCCGTTCATAAAGCATAAGCAACCTAATGTTCGGATGTAGAAATCACTGCCGTTCAACATGCAAGACTTCAGGTGTTTCCACTTCGCTGAAATGAGAACGGAATATATTTGTTCAAGCAAGAATCCGAAACTCGCGATGAATATAAAATGTATGGCCACGTATGAGTTCATGTATTTCAGGGCCATTTAGTCCCACGTTTAGTACGTCGTGGCTTTTTGCTGACAGCAGAACATTCATTCAGGAAAGGTTGGTTATGAAAAACAACAACTCATCGGAAAGGTTTGATTTTGTCTTGTTTTTTTGGACCGGTCCCTCTTGACACAGGCGTCCATGATAAATCGAGGAAGTCATGAATCCAGAGAGAAGTGATGTGTTAATAACAGCATACCCAAGAGGAACATTTTTCAAAACTAGCCCGTCATTATACTGCACCTTTGCACAGATAGCACTGTAAGTGTATTTGTATTATTGTATTGCATTCAGAAATATGACTTTGATGAAACGTGATTTAACAGTGATTACGTTTACGGTTCTCGTCGTAGGAAGGTGGGGAATTGGTTTAAAAAGATATCTACTGGCAAATGTGTAAAATACCTGACCACACATCTGCTCAAGTCTGTTCAAGTGAAGTTTGCAGATGTTTTCTTTCTTCCAAATGGTACTCCCCTAACTTAGGGCCAATATCTTCATATGTGTGTAATGTCTCATTTGGATGACCTCATCCTTGTTGGTCTTTTCGTTTCAGTTGTACTTTCTAAATCTTTATTTTCTTTAAATCTCATATTGATTTTTACATAGTCCAATTCTAAAATGTCTTCTATTCTGTTAGGTTGTTATATTTTTGTTCTTTTATGGATATCATTAGCTTCATACCAAAGGTCGTCACTACTATGGGTCACGGGCCCCACGGTGGGTTCGAACCTGCAGCCTCTGGTTCATCAGTCAAAAACAAATTCAGTTATCCTCATATTCAGCATGCAGATGATTCAATGCTGTATTCAACACACGATCTTTCTACCAGTGTCTTACACAATCAAGCTTGTTGAAAATTCCCTTTCAAAAGGGTGCGTGGTCTATTTTTCTGACATTGTATTTATGAAATCACAGACACGAGAACATCATTTTATGATTTACCTATAGATGCCATGTCGTTAGAGAACACGATATTAGCTTCCATGACTATGCTGAGGACACACGATCACATATTTCTCTTGGGTCAAATGATGCCAATGGCTGCCGTTCCAGCTTCTAGAGTAATTTATCTGCAATAGATGAGTAATAACTTCCTCAAACTAAATGAGGACAAGGCTGAGACACTCTTACTTGGCTCTAAACCCAGGAAGGTTTCATCAAGGGACTTGAGAATTTGTATCTTCCGATTAAATCAAAAGTAATAAGTCCGGATGTCATTTTGGACTCTGATCCATGTTTCAGTTCAGTCATTCCTATCTCCGGGTAAGAGACTTGTGATAAATGTCTTCACTAAGATGTTCATCGTGCAATGTGGAGAAAAAAAAAAGTATCAAAGCTGCCGTTCTAGATTTGGTGGTATGAGTCAGAAGCTCGGGTATAGGAAAAACCTACCTTTTAATAGTACACCAGAAGGAGCAACACTGATAGAGAAGCAGAAAAGAGAGGCATGGATGAAGGCAAAGTAAACAGTTTACCATCCACAGGATAAAAAAAACACTTCTGCAAAACACATCATATTGAAGTCATCCTAAACAAAATGCTCTATTGGGTGCGGTTGAAAACGACTCCTCCGAACTGACACATTAGATTAGGGACGGGGGAAAGATCTAGAAATATTAATCCACACTTTCATCTACTCCGGTCTAGATGACTGCAACTCCCTCTACTCTGGCCTTAAAGAAGCTGTCGCAAATCATTCACAGCTGGTTCAGAATGCAGCTGCTAGATTACTCACCAAAACTAGCTGTAGGTCCCACATGACCTCTGTTCTTTCATCTCTCCATTGGCCTCCCATAAAATTCAGAAGAACCTACAAGATCTTGTTGATTACGTTTAAAGTGCGGCATGACCTCACCCCCTGTTATATTTCCCATCTCCTCATTGCATTTTTTGACCTCTCCGATCTGCCCATCTCGGTCTTTTGTCCATCCCCTGATCAAACTTCATTTTCATTGTTGCATTTTATTGCTGCATCTTTATCATTTTTCATGATTGTATGTAAAGCACTTTTTAACAGCGTGTTTTTAAAAGTGCTATATGAAAAAAACATCACTTATGTATTTGACTTTATTCAATAAAAAGTATGTTTTTTACGATACACATCTTTTTTTCTCAATTTTTTCCAAATGAAGGTATTGAATAAAAGTGATTAATTGATCAAGTAATTAAGGGGGTATGTCAAGGTGAACAAAATGTGACTACTGGTACACTAACCAAAAAAGGTTAAGAACCACTTTTCTAGAACATATGTTATTGTAAATATGTATTATAAAATATTGCACTACTGTAAATTGTTCTCTTGTTTCACACGTCTCATCTCTCGCTGAATTATAGCTTATTCTTTCTCTCTTACCGTATTCATGCTGGGTGCCCTTCCTGGGGTACCATGGGGGATTGGGCACCCCAAACTTGGCACGTGGTTCCCTAGTGTGCATGCTCTGCTGATGAGCTACTGTCCTGGGTCGGGTCACCGGGTCATGTTGGCGCCTATCCTAGCGCTGATTGGTTGAAAGGCCCAAGTGTATGAGTCCTTTCTCAAGAGTATTCAACCCATTCTTCATAGGATGAAAATCAGCCTGGTGGCATATTTACAATCTAAATGTTCATTAATATGCAGTGTCCATATGGAGGTTGTTATTATTATTATTATTATTATTATTATTACCACTACTATTACTATTATTACTATTATTATTGATTGTTGTTTTTGTTGTTGATCTTGTAATTCCATTCTAAGTAAGGTATCCACTCAGTGTTGTATTCTATAAATTGTTTTACTCTGCATACACAAACTATTAAACACCTGTCAGTCTTCGGAGAAAGACCCTTTCTCTGCTGTTCTCTCTGAGGTTTCATCCTATTTTTTTCTCCCTATTAAAGTTTTCTTGAGGGAGTTCCTCCATATCCAATGCAACGGTCTAAGATGAGATATTGTAATACTGTAAAACCCAATGAGGCAAATTTGTAATTCATAATAGTAGCATATACAAATAAAATGGTCTTGACCTGAAACCAAACAGACACTGACCAAAAGGATGACACAGCACAGAAGACTTAATACGTCAGGGCCAGGACTTCTTATTCTGCATCCATGTACAGGATAGTGGTCACATTGTCAAGGGTGAGGATGTGCACCTCCTTGATGGGGAGGAGCGCTGGTTTGACTGAGGAATCAAAGAGGCCATCGATTTGAAGAAGGAATGACCATCCTTGAAGTAGGGAGGGAAAAGGTGTCAGGAATACATTGGTTGTCATTTTACAATTGTAACTATTCCCCTATTCTTTGTAAATAGTAAATAGTAATTTGCTCATGAAACCATCATTGGTTTTGGTCATCAGGCAATTGTATATTTGGTAAAGATGAGGATTCCTACAGTCAGCTTAGACTGAAGATGTCAACTCTAGGAGTTCTGAAAGGTTTCTTTAAATGAGATTTTGTGTTCAGATGAGCAGATTCGAATTTTTGTGATTCATTATTTAGGCTTATTAATTGAGCATTAGAGAGGGAAGAGGAAATTATAAGTAAAAAGTCCCCCCCGGCTCCTTTTCAAACATTAATTCTCTATTGAGAATTGTACTTGCTGAATTATGTTCAAAATAAATGTGTTTTAATTTGAATCATAGTACTGGGATTGTGGTTTCTAGTTCAAATTGGGATATTTATGGATGTTTCGTGCTTTGAAACAACCATAAGAGGAAAGAATATAAGTCAGTAGGAGCAAGGCTGACTACACATTTGTAATGAATATGAAAATAGGCCATACAATTTGCTAAATTGCGCTAATTATGGAAAAATGTGTCATAAGGCACTGTTTCAGAAAATGCACTATAAATTACAAATGTACTAGGTCATTTTGCACTAGTTCATTTCTTGCTTTGAGAAAAATTATGATTGTTTTTTAGTTCACTCATTCTTGGTCATGTGTTTGTTGCAATGCATAGAGATGCGTTTGACTGCTCTGGCTTTCCGTAGGCTGCTTATAGTGGGAATACGATATAGGCGGGCAACTCCATTACAGATCTGTACATGAAGCTAGCATCTCTACGTCTGTCTCTCGCTTCTTCTATAACCCCCCCCTTACAGGTAAATGACAAAGGTTGTACTGTGTTTAACTGTTTATCTACATGTTATAAGGAATGTATATTTAGATAATGTCTGTTACCAAGCTTTATTTTGAGGGAGTGAATTTTGTTCGTCAAATATTCGCTCCGGTGCAGTAATGTTAAACTAGCTAGTTGAGCCGTGCAGGCTGATCGTGACAGGCATGTTTCGCTTCGTTTAGTGAAGGTCTGTCTCAAGTTATTAATCATATCTTAAGTTTTTATGTTTAAAGTAGTGGTGTTGATATGGTAGCTACAATTTAATAGATCGTGTTTGCTTAATTTGTATGCGTATAGCTAACGACTGTTTACTGACTCGGAAGTTCAAATGGAGAATAATTATGTTTGGAAATAATGTCGCCTTATGGACACCAGGCTTGGTGAGTGATAGGTGCTTCCCGGTATTGAGCCTTAAAGGAACCGTGTCATATTGTTTATTATAAAATGTATTACTCTGAAAGTGAATATGCTACCTTTTGTGAATACAATAACTCATTATAGTTCTGAATTTGAAACCAGCAACCCTGTGTCTGTCTCTCACTTTTTCTATAATCCCCCGTTACAGGGCACAATACATGTGTGAACAAGAGAATAGACATCAGAATGGCGATGCAAGGAATTGAGGTGAAAAGGGTGGGTGAGTTTAAATACTTTGGGTCATTGTTCAATGTAACAGGGAGTGTGGAGGAGAGGCGAAGAAGACAGTTCAAGTAGGGTGAAATGAGTGGAGAAGAGTGTCAGAGGTAATTTATGACAGAAGGGTACCAGCAAGAGTGAAAAGGAAAGTTTACAAGATGGTGGTGATACCAGCTATGTTGTATGGTTTGGAGACAGTAGCACTAACTAAAAGACAGAAGGTGGAGCTGGAGGTGGCAGAGTTGACGCTGTTAAGATTTGATTGGGAGTGATGAAGAAGGACATGATAAGGAACGTGCATATTAGTGGGACCCCCCAGGTTGTAAGGTTTGGAAACAAAGCAAGAGAGGCAAGATTGTGAAGGTTTGGAAATGTGCAGAGGAGAGATTATGGTATATTGGGAGAAGGTTGCTGAATATGGAGCTGCCAGACAAGAGGAAAGAATAAGACCTAAGAGGAGGTTTATGGATGTGGTGAGGGAGGACATGCATACAGCTGGTGTGATAGAGAGAAGAAGATGCAGAGGACAGGAAGAGATGGAGATTGATGATCCACAGTGGTAGTAACCCCTGACAGGAGCAGCCAAAAGTAGTAATAAATGGTCAATTCGTGCTTTGGAACCCCTTATGAATAGTTCGTCTTTATTAATTATTCTTAATAATTATTATTTATAACTCATCATTTATAATTCTGGGGCCCTGGTAGCTTAGTTGTAGAATGTGCACAACGGGAACTGATGAGTCAGTTGTGGGTTCGAACTCACCACAGGGTGGTGTCAGAAAGGGGCTTTAATCCCTCATGCCCCATCTAAGGCAATGTTTGGCGCCACAGCGTGGGGACTAATTTGGACAGGTGAAAATGGACCTCTCATTATTAGCGATATTATTACTAATGATGTTAATGTTCAGTAATACACAGGATGTGATGTTGAACCCTTACATATAAAAATTCCAGTTCAACCAAATAACCTCATCCAAATAACTTCTTACAGTGATGTTTGAGATTCACTCTATTTAAACTTAACTGAAATTTGAAGGTGTTCAAATTACACATGGGAGAATAATGGCTTTCATTCTAGGATAACATCTCTCTACTTAAAGTTTCTTAATGGGCTCTATTTGTCTCAACTGGCATGTCCTGCACTGCTCCCTCAGCTAGTTGAAGGCAGGTGGTGTTGACTTTGACCTAGTCCCCCTTGCCAGAAGGCAGCTTCAACTGACAGTTTGGCCCAGAGCCATATCCAGGACTTAAGCTGCTGCAACGTGCCACTGGCCATGTAGTTGTGCAGGCACTGGCCCAGGAAAGGGTCTTGGCTGGTTCATAGAAGGGTGGTTGGTGTCAGCAGGGTTGACCAAAAGCTGTCAACATTATTGTGAATTACTACAGTTACACCAATTCATAAAGAGATAAAATACGTACCATAATCAGGTGTGTAAGGCTTTTAGACTTTAGGTTTTGTAGAGAATCCAGTGTGTCATTTTTCACCTCATTGAAGTAGATACAGAATAGTGTTACATTGCATCTCATTTGGGCTTGCTATTATAATGTCATGTCCAGTCAAGCCAATAACTCTTTTGTCCAACCTAATTGCTTACATAATCAGTAATTCACAATAGTTAACTGGTTTCGGTGTACGTGCTGAGAGTCTGGTCTCAAATGTGAGTGTTATTGGTCCATCTTTTCGGGTTCTATTGCCAGGCTGAGGTGCTTCGAGAGTAACAGAGGTGGCAGCAAACCCAAAAAGAAGGGACTGATGGGAGTCTCACTGTCATTCTCACCAAAAGCTGCAGGACCAAGCTCCAGCATGGCATCAACACTTAAACCCAATAGTACCAATCTTGGCCGCAATTAATGCCACTTGAAACTATCTGAGCATACCTTTCTGCATTACTGACATGTATTAGTGAGCTCTAACAGGAGATGGTCCAATGGAAGATCCAAGATTTAGAGCCTTTAGAGATGAGGGTATATAATTTTTACATATTCGTACAATGAGGATGGCAATGATAGTACTGTATTTTAGATCAGTTATTGCATGTTACGATCAATCCCTATGTTGTAGGGGTGAACCCAGACCTAGATGTTGGGGTGGCATAGCTCATGAGGTAGGGTGGTTGTATAGTAATCGGATGATTGGTGGCTCAATCCTCTGCAGACACTGAACCCCTAACTGTTACCTTGGCGCTGGGGCTACTCACTGCTCCTGTGCAGTAGGATGGGTTCAATGCAGATAACTAATGTTGTTGGATACATACAATGACAAATAGATAAAGCTTCATCGAGATGGAGTGTAGGGGATTAAGGCTTGATGCCTGTCCTGATGCTCTGTGGTGCGATCGAACATGCAATGTCTGGCTCATCATTTCCTGATGCACGCACTCTACTGCTGAGTTCTCATGGCCCCTGTGTAGTTTTTTAAGTGAAGCCTAAATATCTTCAATATCTGCAGAACAAGGTGTTCATAGCTCCAAAAGAGCAACTCAACATCTATCTTTAAAGCCTTAGGTAAGACAGCAGCCAAGACTTTGTGGGATTGCATGTCAAGCTCACAGCAGTAAGTCCTCAGAAAGTTAGCATGAGATCATCCCATTTCGCTGGTCCAAGCTTTCATAGTGGAATTGGCCTTTGGCCTTATCCTCGGCTCTGCTATCCCCAAATAGTGCCCCCAGACTTTAGGTCAATGGGGTTGGAGGGTTCATAGGGCTGCAAAGACATTGGGAGTTGCTGTATTGAGGGCACCAAGTCAAAATAGTGGGTTGGATTACCCCGGACAGCAAGGTCATCCCGGTTAATCTCCAACGGGAAGTTTTGGCTCAGAACTCGGTGAGCCGGTCGTCAACTGAAGGAGAATAAAAACAGACTTAATACAGAGTATTATTTAAGCGCTACACGAAGCATATATATGAAAACAAACAACCACTGTGCAGCAAGATAAATAGCTCACAATGTTATCTATATATAATAAGCCTCTCTGATCCATGTCCTTTTCTGGTGCCAATGACTCAGAAAACCATAGTCTGCGGTATTGCTGCACCCTGGTGGGCATCTTATGCGCTGCATACAGAGAGTGCTTACAGATTTTGATTTGACATATTGAAATCTCCTGAATGTAAATGAAAATGTAAAAATATACTTGCTTTTTCTAGTTGGACTTGATTAGGATGAAAGGAACACACTAAATTGGATGTAGAAGCTTGAAGCCACTGGTCAAAGATAATACAGTCTGCGAAAGACATGTTGATTTTCTCAAAATCAAATTCTCTAATTCCCCAACTCTCCATTCTCTAGTATTCATTAAGACTGTCTTGTAAACAAAAATGTGTGTCTGTATAGACATATGTAAATGCACATACACAGACAGTTGCAAGTACCCTAAAGAAATGCTCATACAGCCACAACACTCTTCTCTGACTCCAGCTAAAATAACTACCAAAGGCAACAGGAATTCCAGTAAAACAGCAGAAAGTCAGAAACATCCAAATCCTACTCGTGGAACAGTTTTCCAATTTATTTGAACAGATGATTCTCCTTGTAGAGGCTCTAAATAACACAGCCCGGGGCAGCACATCAGATTTGCGAATGGTGTAGCTGCCAAACATGTGTGAAGATATGGATTCAGGAAAGAACGGGTGGACTCATTTACAGCCATCCTGAATACCTTTTGTATCATACTGCTGACAGGTAGCTGCATCTCTACATTGCCAGTATCGTGAAACTCGTTTGTGGGTTCTTTGCTTTATTGTCAGAAGCTTGTACATTGTCTTCTACATAGGAAAGAGGTTTAATTTACAGTTGAACTACCTTGAAGACCTGGTATTTCTGTTCTTTTGAACACATTTGGCACAGGATGAAACAGAGAAAGTTATAGACCAAAAAAGGAGAGCATGCTGTGTGTGTGTGTGTGTGTGTGTGTGTGTGTGTGTGTGTGTGTGTGTGTGTGTGTGTGTGTGTGTGTGTGTGTGTGTGTGTGTGTGTGTGTGTGTGTGTGTGTGTGTGTGTGTGTGTGCTTACGTGCG
>OMLC01081900.1:0-12848 GCA_900302585.1 Regalecus glesne
ATATTATATATGCACACACACACACACACACACACACAGATATATACATATATATATATATATATATATATATATATATATATATATATATATATAGACACACACACACACACACACACACACACACACACACACACATATATATATATATATACTTCACCATCTACATATGTTCGACTGGTGCTGTGCATAGATAGGCACTTGTAAAAAGTGGCAGAGTATCTGATGACCACATCGAAACGTTTTAAGACAGACGCTGTAAAAGTTAATGAACTGTGAGTGACAGAAAGAGAAAAGGTGTTTTGTATTACTCCGTATCGTATGAAGTCACATCACATACATCATTTACTCCTGGGGTTGAAACGAGGAATCTTTACGTGACCAGTCCCCTCAGAAACCCTATTCATCAATGCAAAGTGACGTTTGCATTCTCGGTCACCTCTGGGGTGTTGAAGGAGGAATCATGCCGTGTGACAAAATGCTCATTACGTTGAGCATTTCTCTTAACTCTCTTAACTAATTCATGAAAAGGCCCTATAAAACCAAATACACTCAAAATACACTCAAGACTATTTATAGTTTAGGTCATGTTGTTTTCATTCTGACAGTAAAATCATAGTGTAAGCCACGAAATGTTGAACACCCTCAAACGTCTTATACATGCTTGAAATATATCATGAAGTTCTTTTGGCAACTTGGTTCTCTACTTGCTGATATTAGAGAGCATGATATAACACTTAAAGCTCCAATCCTGTAGATTTACATGCAAAACAACATCCTTTTTCCATCCAAACGGATGTATCCTAGACAATAGCTAAACCATCCATCCATCCATCCATCCATCCATCCATCCATCCATCCATCCATCCATCCATCCATCCATCCATCCCTAAGCAACTATTTATTCGAAATTGGGTCACAGAGTCATGCTGGAGCCTGTCCCTGTGCTTACTGAGCAAACGGCAGGGATACACTCTAGACAGGCTGCCATTAAATAACTAATCCACCAGCATAAAAACCTTGAACCATTGCCAGGTAGGACTTTCCTGGGGAAAATGATACTGCATAGTGTTTGCACGTCTCCATCATGGCTGCCGAGTGCAGAAGACAGCAGGTAGTGTTGAGTTCAGGGTTTAATTGAAGATGTGATGGCTTGCAACCAGCGCTAGCTTATAAAGGATCAATGCAGACAGATATTAAGTCCATTTCTGGGTAGGATTGTGGTAGCTCAGCTGGTAGAGCCCGTGCTTTGAGAAACGATGAGCCAGATGCTGCGGGTTCGAACCCACCACGGGGCATCAGGGAGGGCATCCGGCCTCAGTCCGCCATGTTCCATCTAAGTCCGGGCCCACCCCCACAATGCGGGGACCCATCGTGACGTGTAAAAATGAACCCCTCACTGCGTTTCATGTCAAATGGATCTAAATAGCTTTAAAGGGAACTCAACCTTGGCCTGGCTGAGGGACAGAATCCTTATTCTTCATCAGGACATCTTACAAAGTAGTTTAGCTGGCGCCCGCCTGCGAAAAAAAACCCCCGCCGAACTTTCAATATGTCATCTTTGTTTAAGCAGCTGACAACGCGGTGGTCAGCTTGCAGGTAATTCCAGCAGTGCTTAACGGGATGTGTCTCTCATTATCTAGTCACTGTGTGCAAGATTAAGCCAATCTGGAACTGATATAGAAAAATACAAGGATCAATGTGTGCTACACTCGGAAAAAAATAGAAGAAAACACATTGAGTTGGCCATGATCTAGCTCATCTTTTCCTGATATTAGCAGTTACAGGTCTGGGCCATGAGCAGAGCAGCTGCAGAGCTGTAATCTGGAGCAGGCAGTATAGTGGGGTGCCCGTAGACAAATGGGCCGTACATCCCTGGCTCCTAAAGGCAATGCTCAGGACAGCTGGTTTCTTTCAGGTATACCAATCACACTAAGCCATGAACATCCATTATCCAACACGCTGACAGGTTAAAGGATGCATGCATATACAGCACAAGTATGGATTCAAAGCATAAGCTTGTAAAACATAAGTCAGTAGAACAGCATCCCTTGAAATGTGACAGGATGTACTTATTTCAAAGGGGAACAATCAGAACAATCACAATTCTCAATATGATCTCTATTAACAGTATAGATGTGTATATATATATATATATGTAGCAGGAATAACACTGTTATGAGTCATAATCCTGAGAAGTCTGGGCATTGGACATGGCGACCCAGTGATCAGCACTGCTGCCTCATAGCAAGATCCCAGGTTCGAACCCCAGGCCGTCCCAGGTCCTTCTGTGTGGAGTTTGCGTGTTCTCCCCATGTCTGTGTGGGTTTCCTCCCACCGTCATGAAGACCTGCATGTTAGGGTTAAGAGTCCTGCCTGTGCCCCTGAGCAAAGCAAGAGGAAAAAGAACTGGAGTTGGTACCTGGATGTCACAACTGCTCACTGCCCCTCTACAGTGAGATGGGTTACTTGTAGAGAACACATTTTTGGCAACCTAGGAACAAAAAAAGTCACTTTCTTATTTTCTTCTTCTTTGGTGTGTCTCTGAAACACACGGCAGACTTTGAGAGTTTCCGAGACGTGCGGAAGACTGGCCAGTATCACAGCTGCTAATGGAACCTTACCCTCTCTACATATAGAGACAATGATGGAATTTGATATTGAGAAACCAAATGCAGTTGGATGATCACAACTAGTTAAGACCCTGTCTTAATTGTTGACCAAATATTGTATAACAGCTTGACCTCTCTGACATCATCTGCACTAAACCGATTTCACACCAGCCCACACCCAAGCTGGGGCTGACTACTGGTTTCCATTTTGCAAGCACCAGTTGGTGTCTCTTCCATCCATGCCTGTTCATTTGCACATCAGTGTAACACCAGAGCTCAGGTCTGTTAAAAGAGTGTTAACAGCCAATTAGGCACGAGTGGAGGTGGCTGGTGTTACATTGGCCTGAAAGACAAGGGCTTTCGAAGGCATTTTAATTTCCAGGTGCGCTGAAACATTTTAATATGGTTTGGGCAGACAGCTTTGCCCACCCTGTAAACTGCAACCTAGAATGTGTCAGGACAATAAAAAAAAGGGGACCACCGCAAATTTGCTCATGGGGATATTGGGCCTCTATTCATGGACAAATCAGTATGTCGAACACTGCTCGGAGAAATCCTCCCTAATCTTACTTAGATACAAATGAGCCTGCCTCTATGTGCGTCAGTCGCTCCCCAAACTTTGCCACTTTCTACTCTTTCTGTCATTCCAACCAACTCAAACATCCTGGAATGTATCAAGAATCATCCAGACATGTTTTGATTATATTCCTTCATACAGGCCTCATTGTTTGAACAACAGTATTGCTATTATTACATCAAACCGCACTGACCCAGGTTTTTTTTCTTTCCCCCTGCAGTTTTTCTTCATCCGAATCGAGGGTCGAATAGGGGGCGTTGTGCACTGCACAGAGTGCGACTGTGACCGCTAAACCCCCTGGGACCAAATCGTGAATTAAGTCTGAATTAGACTTTGCATTTGATGTTATCATTACCTCTCTGCTATTGTTACTTAACCATTTTACAGCAGGCCAGTGAACTAGAAGGCTTTATATCATTAAGCAAGACAACTTTACCCTCACAGAAATCCGAATGATCCGGGTATCGGATTTCTCCCGTGGCGGTTGCTTTTGTGAGTCATGCAGCAATCGGAGGGGAATATTATTTCTCAAATCCAGAGATGTAACTGCCTAAGGTCTTGGCAAGATCCCGCACAGACCAGGAAAAACTCTGTTGAGCACTTGTGATTAAGTGCCTTTATTTAAGCCCGTGAACCCAAATGAGCAAATCAAAGCCAAGTCAGGGCTCCAAACTTCCTCCAAATCATGTTGCTGGAATCTCTGAGGAGTGTTGTGGACCCTCATCACTCCTCTCCTGCCAAGCAGCATTGAGCAATGAAGATTTGCAGAAATTGTTCTGTTCCCTGAACACAAATGGACACAAGGGCTAATTTCCTCACAGTTGTAAGAGTTGCAAATATTGGAATAAAACAAAAAGGTTTTTATGTGTACATAATTTTAAAGAATAAGTACACTTAAATGCTTTTTAATTACATTTTGAATTCTTTTTTTTCGTCTTTTTTATGCTGACACACGTTATGAGTCTCATAATTTACAAAATGCCCCTTTCCCCTGATCATATCTTGATGCTGCTTTGGTTAAGATGCAACATTTCTGTCCAAAAATAAAATAGAAACGGGAGTATGATGACTAAATAGTAATCTGCAAGGACCAAGTCTGTTCCAGTCCACAGTAGTTTTTCATAAACTGACAGATTGGGACAATCTGTCCCTCAGCTTCTGTCCATAACTCAGCAGTGACCTTGGTTTCTTGTTCAACTGTTTATTGAGACCAGTAGCAACGCATGTTCATTGGCCTTTCTGGTAATACTGTAGTATTCATGTTCCTAAATGTCGGTTTATGCACTACCTACAGGAATAATCTCTTATCTGGTACATTACTGCTTATGCACATTTTTTGATAAATAAGCTAGTTTCATTGTTAATAACAAAAAGGTGAATCGGTTCAACTGGATAAGAAGTTTATCTAAGTTAATCACTTTTGCTGTCTAGCTGATTGAATACAGTCTCTGTTTGTGTTGAAATTACCAAACTTGATGCCAAATTTTTCTAAACCGGTGAAGTTGCTACTCACTTTTTGGCTCTTTTACCACTGTAGCCCAATCCATCTATTTAATGCAAATCTCATTTTCTAATAATAATCTAGCGATAATCTAACATTTTTTCAAGCAGCCAGCTACTTTTCTTACAAATGAGATGGCAAGCATTGCTTGTAATTTTTAACCCAATGGTGTCCTTTAAGGCCTAATGGCATGACTACATATAATGAGGCCATACGTCCAAGCCAGACCCCTGGACTAACACAAATATAGACTATTTGATATAACAGTAGGTGGCGATAATGCTCCAGTTGACTGCAATTCGCAATAAACAGAAAGTAAGAAAACGAGGACGACGAAAATAATAATAGTAATTATTTCCTTACGTGTTCCACGATCGGAATTTCCCACTCTGTTTTAATGGATAGATCAAGGTTTGGTCTCTTTTCTTGACTAAAGGTTAAGGCATGAAGTCTCCTAACGAAATGTCGATTCCTGTGTTGTGTCAATACAGTACTTAACGAGATGTGTTAGTTTCCGGCTCTGTGCATGGCGAAGTTAGGTTTAGACTGTCGATTAGTACGACGTAATCATTTTTCTACAGCACAACGTTAGACTTTTCCGATAAAGCAGCATAAATGGTCAGAACACTGGAAAAACGCTTGCTGAATAGACCTTAATAGGCTCATTTTCATCATTTTGTTTTGCCTGTTGCAGCATTGCCTGCTGCTGATCTCATGTTTACGTCAGTACCGTATTTCATTGTTTTTACGACAATTGACTGTTTTACGGATGAGTTCGTTGTGGCGTAAAGGAGTTTGTGTTGTGGTTCAACTACGGCGAGGATCGCTTGTTAGTTTGACGGCTCCCTCAAAATAAGATTGGTGACAATCAATAGCTGAGTTTAGTCTAACACCACTAGCACCATTCTCTTTAGTGTCATGGACCATCCAGTTGGATAGCTTTCAGACTTCTCTGGACGCTATGAACTTTACCGACATGACCGATAAGCGGAAGACAGTGATACTCCGCCATTGCGTTGACCAGGAGGGAGAGAGGATGTTGTAAAGGGATTTCAGGAATCAATTCCCAAGCTGCCTCCTACGCAGACATAGTCCCTCTGCTCAACAACCATTTCGCCATTGACCAGTGAGTCCTATAACGTCAACACGCCTGAGGAAAAGGGCCCAGCTGCCTGGTGAGTCAATTCCACATTGCTTTATTTCGAATAATATTCAATAAGAAGAGTGTTCAACAAATTTACAAATTTGGAGAGGATAGACAAAATTGGTGAAGGAGTCATGTGACTATAATGGGTGTTTATGTTTTAGAATAGAAAACGACGCTCCACCTTTGGCCTACATTTTCACGAGTTGATGGAAAGGAAGCAAAAAACCTGCCGTCTCAACCCCTGAAAAATAAGGAGCAAACAGAACAGAGTTCATATCCAGGGCTCAAATGAACAAACCTAAATAATACACTCAAGTCAATCACTAGCCATGTAAAGAATCTGAAGGAGCTAATCAGCTTTTGCAGCTACAGTGAGATGCGTGATGAAATGGATACAGACCAGCTAATTTGTGAGACATGGTTTGACAAGACAGGGTAGAAGCTGCTTATGGAATCGGGTAACAGGAATCAGTCAGTGCTGGAGTGTATCTTTTATGTTTGACTCGTAAACCACTGCATACGCTGCAGCTGATCATATCCTCCCATGTTTATCGTGTTTGTTCAGACAGGGATGTTCTTGTCTTTGCTCACTTAAACTACCCTCCACTGACCTATACGCTTATGGCAGCTCTAAGATCATGGTATTGGGTGCACTCCAGGTCCCTTTTCATTACTGTACCACTCACCTGCCATCCATCATGCTCCACATCTCAAAGAGAGCTTCTAACATCCTAGGCCTCGAGCTATTCACGGAGTTTGGTTTCTGCCTGTGCGGTGACAATGGAGTGGCTATACTTCAGGCCAGGCCCACGTGTCAGTAGAAATTGCCTGTTCTCTTTTATAGACAGGGCTGTCTAAGGACTTTTCACGCAAGCCCCTGATGAGAGTTGATGTGAACCTCGTCATCCAGCCTATAAGAGGAGCCCTCTGGGATTGCCCGAGGGCTTCCAAAAGGAGCTTCAGTTACTGTTGGATGATGGCATCATTGAGTCACTTGATGGCTCTTCCTGGATTTCTAACCTAGTCATTGCCAAAAGGTAATCTGGGGTGATTAGGATATTTGTGGGTCTCTATGTTGTTAAAGGGCGATCATCCCAGATAATTATACTCTGCCCACAGTTGAGGAGCTTACCACTCTTTGCCATGGCAAGGTTATTTGCAGATGTCTCTCCAAAAGGGTTATTTGGGCATCCTGAAGCTCAGACAGTGATGCAGAAACTCAGTGTGGTGGCCAGGCATTGACCATGACATAGAAGAGCTGGTCATGGATTGTGCTGCATACCTAATCTGCAGCCAAACTTGACCACCAGGTCAACTTTGCCAACTTTGCCATTGCCCTGCCTACTTTCACTGCCAGGGCAATGGAAGGGTCATATAAAATTATAACGGTATTATAATCAAACACTTTATGACATGAGAGCAGCTCATTCCAGACTGCCCTGAATCAAATGCTGATGCACACTTGGGTGAGTCAGCATTCGGCCACTAACCTCTCTCCAGTATCCCTAATGCTGGGACCTGAGAAGTACCTCCCACTGGATAGACTCAGGGCCTGGGGCATGGCGGCACACAGTACTCTGCGGTCCCAAGCTAAACAGGCCATGGCTAGACGCCAGTGGGAGATGAAGCAACACTTTGATAATGGGTGTAGAGTCAGGGAGCCTTGCATTTAGGTGTCGGACTGGGTGCAAACCTGTCGGCTCCAGTGAATCAATCAAGTTCTGGTCTCAGCCCCTGCAAGTCACATACAAACTTTGGGCTGCCATGTTCAGACTGAGTGACGGTTCATGTTGGCACATCATCTGCCCTGGAAAAGTGCTTGCCTCTCCGTCAGTTTATACACCTGAGTCTCCTCTACATTCCACTACAGCAACTGGGTGGTTTGAGCCATCACTATTGTAGCCAACACCCGACATTCCACCTGAGTATCAGGAGCAAGAATGGAAACCAGAACTTGTTGTCAAGGCTGACGGGCAGTCTACATAGATGCAGACTCATCCTGCCCACCCTAAGGATGTTGAAACCTCTTCCCATACCTATGCCTGTCCCTTTCAACTATTTTAGCATTCAGTTGAGCTGTGATAACCGAGCATAGTTTAGCTTCTGATTGAGTTTTGATGATTGAGTACTGTTTGCATCTTTGTGGTAGAGATGTAGAAGGAGTGGGAAGATGTGTATGTCAGTACTGTGTTTCATTGGGTTTGAGGATGATTGACTGTTTTGTGGGGAGTCTGTTATGAAGTAGATTGTGTTGCATCGAATTACTGTGTGGACCTCTAGTTATTTTGCTGGCTCTCAATATAACAAGAGCCTCTGTGAAATTTATCAAACATAAACCTCATTGGACTTGAATCATGCTCCTTTACCCTGAAGAATGATCCAGAAACTGCTTATAGTGACACTTAGCTACTTGTATATAACCGGATCTCGAGATAAAGCCAATTCTTTCGTGTTGACCTCATTAATGATTAAGCATTTCCGCCCATATTTCAATTATGTGAATGGATTGTCTGATTTAAATTGGTCTATAAAAGTTCATTATCATACAACATCACATTACATTGCGAGCTATTTTTAAATGACTCTGGGTGATTATTTATTTGTTACCAAATAGGTAACGGAAGGGACATTTCTTTTAAATGTTGTTGCATATGAGACAAAAACAAGGAGTGGTGATGAAAAAAACACATATAAACCCGTCAGGATGATAAAGCTTGTTTTCTTTGCGGTGGTTTTTGTCAATGATTTTGTGTTCCTGTGTGTTGGCGGCTGCCTCTTGCCTGTACCTGTTTGACGGTGAAATTCCCACATTCTCCCTGTCTTGCTCACATCATCCGCTCTGATGGAGTAGATAATGTCAAGGATGTTGGCACCGTGACCTCCTTCAGTTTATTCTTCTCAACATGATGGCAGACAGAAGCATAATTTATGGGTTCTGTACTGCATTGTGTTATGAAGTGGATGATACCGCTGTGTAACACACTAACAATCAACTGCTTGTTTCCTACCTGTATGCATCAAAATGACCATACCGCCATTTTGTATGGGTAAAATGGTTAAATTGAATATTGTTATTTCATATGCAACAAACCATTTGGTCTTGTCATGGAAATAATGTCCATTCAGTTTTAGGTTACAGAACTTATCTTCCAGCTTTCCCCCCCTAATCCTGTGTTGCAGTAAAAAGAAAGGATGTGGGGGGGGTGACACCACCATCCCACATTACTACATGACACACAGGTATGACTCCGGCTGGGTGCGGGGTTTAAGTGGGTGTGGGTGGCCAGACATGCCTTAATGCTCTATTTTTAGAGGTATATAGAGGTGTGATGTCAACCCTCACTGTGTAAAGCACAACAAAACTCCCCAGGCTATTTCGATGGCGCTACCTTGTTAGACGAGGCCCCACCTGTCATCTCAACCACAAAAGTAGACAAGTATCAGGAAAACACTGCACAGACAGCTGTCACATTCATATAGGGTCATACAAAACTGACAAGCTTAGCAGGTTTTTCACTAACTAAATGACATAGCTGTCTGTCGCTATTATCTTAATGGTATCGCTAAACACAGGCGCGACAATGTTCACTCCTTTAACAGGGCTGCTTAATGTGTCACTGACATGTTTTATGTTTTTTCAAACCCATAATGATGCTTTTGCCTTTTTTTTCAATATATGCCACAATTATCTTGGAAATATGTAAAGCCCAATCACCAAACACCTTTAACCCAATACAAATGGACTCGCTTTTACACAGTGCTTCTCTAGTCTAGCGACCACTCGAAGCCAATTACGACATATGCATCAGATTTACCAACCATAGGGGATTAAGGCCAGATGCCCATTTCCTGACTCCCCGCGAAGAGATCGAACCCGCAACGCCTGACTTTGGGGCACGTGCTGTACTACTGAGCTGTTATAGTTGCAGGTTTGATGGACAGAAAATGTCAAGTACTTGAATGTTTCCACATAGGAATGTGATAAAAGTGTCTCAACAGAGCAGCCCTGAACCATCTACCCATCATGGCTGAACTCCCTCAGAGATAAGATGGATGTGCAGGCTCTCTGTTTTGGTTTTTTCTCAATCATGTTTGAGAGCACAGTTCATCATCATAACCTTCAAGCTGATGATGGACATAATTGTTCTGACTCTTGGGAGACTTACTGTGTGTAGACCTTGTAAACCCTCCATGTGTGTGTCTGTGTGTGTGTGAGAGAGAGAGAGAGAGAGAGAGGGAGAGAGAGGGAGAGAGAGAGTGTGCATGCGCAGGGCTGTGAGAGTGCACTGTTATATTGCTTGTGTGTGTGTGTGTGTGTGTGTGAGTCACAGCAGGTTCAGACACCCCACACACTAACCTGTTTAACTCACTTGGCGCCTGAGCCACTGATGGGGGCCCTTTACTGCTCCTGGCTGGTCCAACCCCTAAAACAAGCTCCTGGGCTGAAGCAGCGGTTAGGGCCCAAACCAAGCCTCCATTCACCCCATCAACCCAGCTGTTTATTTTCAGAGGCATTAGAGGAAACACTTGACGGGGCTTATCAGATCCAAACAGTCGCACTTCTTTGTTATTCTACACACAGGCCTCCTCTCAGCTCAGCCTCATTTTCAGTAATTGTTTTCTTTCTTGCTTGGTAGAATAACATGGAGCGGTACATTTAACACAAGTGGTAAGGGAATCCCTCAGTGTAAACAAGGCAGATACAATGCACACTGGGATTTTATCTGAGCCTTTTCTGTTATTCTATGTTTTTAAGGGCAGGACTGGAGAAAATATTGGATTTGTAGATACACACGTCGAGGTGAAATTGCTGAAATGAAATACAGGTCGGCAGGGAGCCTTGAACATCTCATGCGAGTCTCAAACTCTTGTCATTCTCGGGCACCGCGCTAGTTATTGAACCTCGTCTCACTTTTTGCTGTTGTTCAGTCTCGTACCATGGCAAATTTGTATGCAGCACATTTCTTGTTATTGGGATACGCTCTGTGATAATAACTTGCCACTTTTGAATGATTTGTATTCACAGGAATAAGCTGTACCCTTATCTAGAACAGAGAGTATGTGGTGATGCTGGATGAGGTTTAAGTTGTCACTGCAGTACATGGAGTCAACATGGTGGCAGTGTTGCACTGCCTTTCAAACACCTCGGGCCACTGAGTGTCACTTAGTGCCATGCAACCAGAGGCATCGCTGCAGCCTACAGTTTACCGAGTTACAAATAAAAAGACCAGGTCCCTAAAGCCAAACTCTTGACACCTACAGAAAAACGGGAACAACATCTGAAATGTAGAATTTGCGGGTCATTTGAACAAAAGTTTATTGTGCATATCCAAAATGCGAAGGGCTATGAAATAAACACAAAATCTCCGGGAGTGTTATGGTTGACTTCACATCTAATCAGTTCTACATAGCTGAAAACACGTCCTGGGGAGAAAAGTAACAAAACAAAACCTGTGAGGGCCTCCACACGGGAACCGTTTGCAGTCAGTCGCTCATGACCTACAACACCGGCTCTGTTCGAGCCACAGAGCGCTCAGACAAGCCAGCGTTACGGCAGAGTATTGAGAGGCAAACATCATCCAAGGCCCCTCAGTCTGCCAGCGGGAGCTCTCGTGATGGGCCGCGCTCCACTCTGCCAACTGCGCCATAAAATAAACACACAGTAAATCCAGCATGATTAACATTAATCATGATCACGTCACTGCTAATGCTCTGACTGAGGGCCATACAGTGAAATCACGCTGACCCGGAGGCTCGTCTCCTGAGGGGGCCGGAGTCGCCACGGACAGGGAGACCTTCGAGCACCAGTCTGCGATAATGGACAGAAATCCATCAGATGGGAAATTAAACTGTGGTGTAATAAACGGGCGTCAGTCTGCTAGTGACACGGCACAAAATGCATGTATCAACATAGGTGTCAGACACGGTAAACTTCACTTTATGTGTGTGACCCCTATATCTGCAGTGAGCAGTGCTTTGAAAACATGCAACTTTTGGGAAGGACATTATTTAAAGGTCTCTTTTCAACTGTGGTAGTGCCAGACACAGTTTGTCTAAAAGGTCCCGCAAGGCCTGTAACTTATTGTTGGGGTTTGGATTTCTACTAAAATTAGCCATCAAGCCCAATTTATTACCCTGATTGAGGACTCTGAAAAGGCCAGTAACGGCCTTCCCATAACATAGGTTAAGCTCTGGAGTTGAAATATAATGTTGCAATTTAATTCAGCCCACATCACTTGTAAGGCAAATGTGTAAAAGTGGTCCTAATAGTAAGCTTAGGTTTCCCTCAAGTATTGAACTGGTCTGAGAGTCTTGGAAAAACAGCAAAATCCCCTACCAATTTTATGGAGGTGGCAAAACAAGCGCCTCTCCTTCAGCAGCTTGACTTATTAAACCCAATGGAGGCTTGTGTTATGAGACGATGGACCAAAGTTAAACTGGCACATAATGGCACAGATGTTTTTAAGCAAAATACATCAAAAACTGGGGGGCTTCAAAGCAGGATCTGGTCTGAATTAGAAAAAAAGTTCTGTCCTCTGTCTCTTCATGTCACTCCATGTATTTGCTGTGATTTCTTTGCTTTATTATAATGTCACTCAATTGCATTGCTTTGACGAAAACATTCTAATTTTACTATAATTCCCAACTGCAGGATCACTGTTTAATTTGGCCATCCTATGACTTTGAATATGCGTCTGCGGATCAGAGAAGAAATCCGTGTATTTTATTTGTGCGTCAACAACTACACCTATTTTTTAGGGGAACCTCAGACTATTATGTTGTAGAAATGCTCATGCCACAGATCTGTCTTCGAGCTGACAGTGGCAACAGTGTATTTCTGCACTTTTACGTGCAAGGCAGCCTGAAGACAAATGTCCTTTTGACTGAAAAGTCGTTTGCTTCTCGATGTTTAAACAGAGGTGTTGATTCTGAGAGAGAGAGAGAGAGAGAGAGAGAGACTCTCCCTCCCTCCTTTTTTCCCTATTAAATATGAAAACATCCCAAATAGTT